>LTAE01001148.1:3115-29613 GCA_001647135.1 Pontederia paniculata | reverse complement strand
CCAAAGCTATATCATTATTGTTGACCTTTGTAGGTCTATTATTTATTGTTTGGCCTTATCGGATCGACTATACTGATTATATTGATCGACCTTATCGAATCGGATGTATAGTAAAAGTATTGATGACCTTTGGAATATAGTTCCTTATCGTTTGGTCATATCGTTCAAAGTATTTTAGTAAAATTTTATCCTTCTTATTGGCCCTTGAAAGTTTATTCTTTATTACTTGGTCTTATCGGATTGATCTTAATTATTGTTCAACTGGCCTTTGATTCATTTCTGATTGGCCTTATTGCTTCAAAGAGTATTATATTATTGGAATGTCATTGGACCTTATATCGAAATTGATGGACCACCCTATGGTTTGCACCATATGGGCATATCTTATTCATCATAGTAATATCGAGTTTCCATATTATTGAAATTGATCAATCTTGTCATTGTTTTCATCGTCCTTTCAGTTATCGGATCTATATCCCATTATTTCTTGGAAATTATCCTTTATCATTTGGGTCTATCGGATCATCCTTCTATGAATAGTCTTATTGTTAAAGAGAATGTATCAGATTGAGTCATCCTTTAATCATTATCCAAATTGATATTGTCACACTCTTGGATCAATCTCAAAGTGATATTATCGGATTGTATAGTCTTGAAGCCATTGATTTACATTGTTAACTCACCATGTCACTGCCTATTGATTTGTATCATTATTGAGTTTATTGTCATCATGTTTATTGTTATGATTCTATATCTACTTGTGTCTTACACATTGGACGTAATTGCTCATGAAATACTGTTTTTCCTGTATGATCCTAGAGGTAACTAGTTCTACAGTGGATGATAGTGCTGGTGACTACATATTGCTTATGATGATGCTGATCTTATGCACATGACAGGGTCTTAGTGTCATCCCTAGATTCATTAGATTTATGACACTATTTATATTGTTCAGACTTCCGCATTTACTTTATTAGATATTGTTGTTAATTGATTTAAGTCTTCCGCATTAATAAATTTTTTATTGACTGATCAACATAGTCAATTTATTAGTCAAAGGATTATATCATCGTAGCGTCTCCGAGTCCATATTTTGTCACGTGGCATGGTATGATTTTGGAGGCGTTATAAACGTTGTATCATAAAATGGTCTGCAATTTGCCGCAAAATGTGACAGTCCGAAACCACCGTAGTTGGCGGCACCGGTGACCGGCTTTGAGTGTACTTCTATTTTTGTCAAGGATTTTTCCGTATATTGCCACTCCCTCCCAATCAGAGATAAACTTAGAAATAGAAGTTAAAATTTAATTATAAAAAAATGAGAAAAATCAAATTTTAAATTTTATATTTCAAAATATTATATACTAAAAAGTTAGGACGGTGGGGGTAGGTTGGAGGGCCTCGGATCTCCTATGAAATTATCCTCCTCCTCCTCCTCTCTTTGTTTCTCAAAAAAGGTGTCTTTCTCTTACCAAGCCTTTCGTTCAACGTCGCGTACTGCGCATGGCAACCCCATATCGTGCAATTTTTTATTTAACTATGAGTTATATCTGCACAATTTTTTTTTCTAATTTATCAATTTAGTTATATATATATAATTTATTTACATTTACATTTTTTTATTAATTCAGTGTCTTACTTATCATTTCATATGTTTATATACTTATTAAGATATGTGTTAATGGTAAATTAGTTTAGTAGTTTTAATATATAATCCATTTAATTAATTGATTACAAAAAGAATTTCTTCAAAAAATTGTCCGTGGATGTATAATAAAATTAATCCTACTATAGATGACTTACACAAGAATTTATAAATAAAGTTAAATATTATGTAAATTTTATTTGTCAATCGCCGATAAATTTTATTTTTAGCTAATTTATATCATTTTTTTAAAAATCAGACAAGCATATCATATTACTCAAACTAGAGGTACGTCGAAGTTAACTCGAAAACTTTGAAGGAAATATATTAACAAGTTAACACGAATAGAATTGTGTATATATTTTGAGATTATCTATAATTTATTCTAATTTATGATCAGCACGTAAGTTTGTGTGGAGTTGTTTAACTGAAAAGATACAATGACTTGTGTTGACTAATAACTTAAAAAGAATAATTTATGAAAATAATAACTTATAGAAATGCGACAAGAAATGGAACAATAAATGTGACAAGCTCAATGTGTGCAAAAAGAACAGATGATAAATGGGCAAATAGATGATAATGAAAATAATAGTTTGAAAATTTTATTTCTAAATTATTAATTTATTATTTATTATGGATGTACAATTCTTGTCAATTTGAGATGGACTTATTGTCTGTCTCAATTTGAAACGAATAGTGAGTCCGTCTTAAATTGTGATGAAAACTTTTATAACAATTTGAGACAAATATAATTTCAACTACATTTTAAATTGCAACGAGGCACTTGCGACTGATTTTCTAATATTTGCAACCCGTCAATTCTGCCACAAATTCGCTATTTACTTTTGTTATGGAGGTAATTGAGTACTTTTTATAGTTCAGGTAGGAAGTAAATAAAAAGAACTCATTATGGCCACGAGGGAAAAAGGCTTTTTATATATAAGAAAAGTTAAAATATACGACTTTTTTTTATTAAAAAAATGAATGTATAAGAAACTTCACAATACGGAATTTGCCATATATATCTTTAGAGAAAAATGTCATTAGAAACGTTTTTAGCTAATAACTGCAATCGTAAAAAAAGTAATCTAATCATCAATCCACTCTTATACGAGTAGATACAAAAAGTCTCTATTGTCATTTAAATGATCAAAATTGATTGAATATTTATTTATTTGACGATCTTATTTCAAAGTTTCTAGTTTCTACTACAATATTAGACTTTCTAGTTTCTAGTTTATTTATTTGATGATCACAATATTTGTGATATAAAAATTAGTAATATAAATATAGATGAAACTTGTCGAATGTGTCTATTTTTCCTTTTCAAGTCAATTGTCCTCACTTGTTAACTATATTTATAAATTTTAATCTCTGAACTTATTCAATTATCTTATTAACTTTCATCCAAACATTTGTTAACTATTCTCCAATAATATGAAAAATCAATTATACCCTTACTTAGTATATGAAAAAGATATTAAAATAATAAAAAATAATAACATGAGCATAATATTTTTAATTATTACAAATATTTTCACTCGTATTAAATTCTTTATTTTTAAAATATCGTTTGTTGTAATAAGATGGTAATTAAGGACAAAACTAATATTTCATAATTACTAAAAAATAATTTAACAGGATTTTGGAGGTAACTTAATGAGATTAAAATTTGTAAGTTTATAATTTAAGATTATAATTCGAGGAATATAAGAGAAAACCTTTATTTTGTTTCGTTACACGCATTATTGAATATTGATTCAAGTTGTCTGATGTTACCATTAAGTCAAAGTTAGTTTAACAAATACGTACGAAATAATATAAAAAATATTTAAAATATCAATTTTTAATACGCAATTCACAAAAATCGGAGGTCGTCTTCCCAGCAAATTTAGAGCCATCGTCGTTAATCAAAATTCTAAAAATATGAAAAATTGCAAAAATAAAGATTGAAATGATCATGTGAAATTTTACAAAAAATAACTACTTTCATCAATATTATATATAGGATCATATATATCAGTTTCAAAATTTGTAGCTATAAATAGGTAACAAAAATTGGCATCTTAAAAATAAAATTTAGGAGTTAATTTTGATATTTAAAAGTTCCATGATACTCATTTTTATAGTTTAACCTTGAGTAGATTTTTTATATTAATTTTAATATCCAAAAGGTTACAAGCATCTATTAATTTCATTCTATACAAATTTGAATCTCTCAAGAATGGCAACTTGGTTTTTGATTCGAAGACCTTCTATTCTTAATTTTAATATGCTAATTATTAAATTAATCATGATTTTTAATTCACTAATAATTGATGTTGGTAGTTCAATAATTCTATTTTTAACTCACTAATAATTCTATCCTAACGTACCGTAGAGATATCCAAGTAAGAAGAGAAGTCAAGTCCACACCCTCGACTAAACCACCAGTCCACACCATTTATATTATATTACTATGAATTATTTTCTTGAGATTAACTCTGTTATCTAATAAAATTTATTATTTATTTTGGTTACATCATTAAAACAAATTTTAGCCTTACATTGTCAGCTCAAACTAAATTAGTCAAAATTAATAATCCTTGTATTAACATTAAAAAATTATTTTACGACAAGATCATAAGTTGCATCGATAATTTCTTTACCACCACAAACAACAATTGCATGCTTCGTTGGTCTTGACTAATCTCCAAGATTTAAATAAATTAAAAATTCGGGTCTTAGAAAATAATATTATTAAAATATATTTATACGGAGGAATATGGTGTAAATTCGTGTAAACATCTAAATTTATCAAAAAATTTAATTTAAAAAATATAGGAATTCACTATTTATTAACAACGAATTAAGAATTAGCACAGTCATTATTTTTTAACTATATTAATAATGATTTTAACTATTTGCTCAAAATGAGCTTACACATATATTTTTTTGTTATCTGGAAGATGAAATACATGATGCATGATCTATTATTCAAATGAAATGGACATAGTACAATAATAATGACTCATTTCTCAAATTTTTAAATAAGAAATTTTAAATTCTATGTTAGTTATGTGAATACCTAAACACGCAAAGGAATCATGAGCTTTACTAGTTTTGTTAACAATTTAACATGGTCAATGCCAAAAAAAGGCAAGGCAAGTTTAGTTATCCGTTTCTTTATTCTTCCGCCTACTTGAGTAATTATCTAAAATATACACGCCTTCCCACCCAAAAAAAATAATTATCTTGTTCTCTACCATCCAAAGACAATATTTTTTTTAGGGGGCTATGAGTATACAGCACACATTATATGCTGTATTTTACAGCAATTATTTTCATCCGTATGATTGAAATGGATGGCCTTCGCTCATCTTCCTTATTTTATCTGTCTTGCGCTCTCTCTCTCTCTTACCTCCTTCCGTCCAATCTCCAGTAGCATCATTGGTTGGCACTCTACAATCGGGCAGTGGGCGAGAGTTGAGAACATGACCATTCTTGGGGAAGACGTGCATGTTTGCGATGAGATCTATAGCAATGGAGGCGTCGTCCTTCCTC
Organism: Pontederia paniculata; assembly: GCA_001647135.1. Classification (NCBI taxonomy): domain Eukaryota; kingdom Viridiplantae; phylum Streptophyta; class Magnoliopsida; order Commelinales; family Pontederiaceae; genus Pontederia; species Pontederia paniculata. The sequence continues at coordinate 24,422 of LTAE01001148.1, read as the reverse complement.
ACAAGGAGATCAAGTCTAGCATCCTAAAACCCGAAATTGTCATGTGATCAGGATGCAATTTCTGAACTCCAAGTTGCAATGAAACTGCATTGTTTCTTAACAACACTATGAGTAACATAATAAGCCTGCCTGATTGGCCAACATTATGAGTTAGTACTATTTCAAGTGTAGATAAGTTTTAGTTAAATGTTCTACTGCTGAACTTATTCTCTTATCCCCCCTCCTCTCCCTTTCCTATTTGCTAGCACACATACTCTCTCTCTACAACACATACCCTCTCTCTACAGTAATCCCCTTCCTCTTCTTTTGTTGGTATGATCAGAGCTTGCACAGATCCCTGCTCATCCGATCAAATAATTCCATTTTTTTGCATCAAAACAGGTGACTGCTGACGCACAGATTTATTTCATGGCAAGAAGTTTTTTTGCAGAAATTGCTCATGCTCTTTTGCGTTCATCGTTGGGTCTTTTGTTTCTTTCCTCATCGTTGAAGACCGCTGCAATGTTGCTCTCACTTCCTCACGTTGCTGCCGATATGTCGCTGGCAATGGCAATTTTTTTTAGTCTGCACACATTGATGACGTTGAGAGATTGCTTTCTCCCCTCTAAAATGATAGGCTGTAAATTACAGCTAAATAATGAGCAGCACAAACATATTATCCTTTTTTTTATTCCTAAATAATTTCAAAGACTAATAAAACTATATGAATATAATATTTATTACTTGAATTCCGAACCTCCAACCAGACACCACCTTGGTGTTCAACTAACCGGAGTGGAGAGTTCTTATTCTATTGATAAGGTTATTATTATATAAAGGTTCATCGAGTTAGATTTTATGAGCAAGTTGCTTCTCACCTTCTAATAGTTTTTGGCTCAAAAAGTTATTTTACTTGTTCAATGTCAATTTTGTGAGTGTTTTTTATCCTAAACAATAAAATACTCTCAATTATAAATTAAAATTTCAAATTTGTCATGGCCTTTTTTATTTTATCTTAACCATTTTACATTTCGAAATATTTTCTAAACTTAAAATCAAATACATTTTCACTTCTATTTTCTAAATATAGAAATTGAAACTAGGTTTCTCCATTATAATAAATTACTTTGACCAATAAGCACAACTGTTTTAGGCACATATTTCCTTCATTGTTTGGGTCGACGCATGTCTAAAACAACCCCTACTCACTAAGCATGACTTTCATATTCCTTTTTGTTAATAAATAATTTAAAACATTTGTGATTTGGAAAGAGGATGGGAGGCCAAAAGAGGAGAGGAAAAGAGAATGGAAGATAAATAATTTAATCTTAAATTGAGAGTAGTAGTTTTTAATTAATTAAGAGAAAAAAGAGATTAATTTTTAATTTTCCTTTTAAATTTTCTATCTAAACAAAATTATTTTTACCACTTTCCTCTAGTGTCATTTTTCCTCAATCCAAACACATAGTAAATAAACTACAATGCCGACTTCAATGGCAGAAAACATGAGAGCCAATTTTTTTTGGGTACCCCTGCGAGGTCTTCGGTATCCAGGACTACGAGTATTCGACAAATACAAAGCGATGACAAAGAGCAGAAATGGTATTAGTTTATTAACAAAGCCAAAAGCAAGCAAACCAAATATGCCAACTCAATTAGAGGTCTGAAAAATGGGAGGTGTCAACTATGAAAGGATATTATTTATATGGAAGCAGTAAGGTTGCGTCAGACTTCCAAGAAATATCTCAAAGGCCTTTCACAAACTTACTTCGAATGCCAGCACTTCATTCTCATAACACCAATGACGACTTTAGAAAATTGTTGAGCAAAAACTATAGCTACAAGTGGAACATAATTAACATTCACACTTGACAAGTTTAACATTAAAAAAAAAACATTTTCATGGGCGAAACAGGAAAATGACAAGATGAGAAAAAGGTTCAGATGTTTGAATTGTCTTCAAATGTACCAAATCATATGCAAAACAGATCCTTATATGACTAGTCTTAACACTAAACTGGGCACTAGAAGGAAGAAAAGGAAGTTATCCCCTAATAAACGAAACAATATTTCATTCTGAAAATTGATACTAAAAATTCTAGCAAAAATATAGCCACACTTTTAAATCTCATAAAATACAGAAATTTTTTTTGATACATTGGAGTGAATGGGCAAAGGAAGAGGATATTGTAAGTGTCACTCTATAGATAAGTTACATGATTTTGTGACCAATTCTATAGTGAATGAAGAAAATGAAACAATATATAATGACGGAAGGTACTCACAATTGGAGATGTAGAAACCAACATTTCAGAATCAAATAACAGGAGACCATGCGGAGGAGGGTAGCCTTTGCCACTGGTGCTAAAGCAAACGTGGCAATATAGTTGGCCAAAGAATAGAATCTTCATCAGTGATCAATCACTATGATCCCAGAGTAGCTTGCGGTTTGCCGGAGGAGCAAGTCCAGGAATATCTTGAATATCTTTGTTATGTGGATTCACAAGCTGCAGATTCGGATAGAGTTTCTTAGAGGTGTACTAATAAATAATATAGCACATCACAATGTACTCTTTCCAATAGCATATAGATTCTTCTGAAAAAAATAGCATAAAGATTAACGCCAAAACATTATGACACCAATACTAATACCAGGATATTATCAGCTAAGAAAAATCACATACACAGTAATTCTACCTTTTTTATTTTAGATTCTACTTTACAGTAGTCCTTTACCATTTTTATAACTGTGAAAAACAGAACTACATGGAAATCCATGTCAGTTTAAATATTAAAACTTTATTGATAATCTTCCAGAAACTTGATGAACACTGGAAAATAGTTTTCTGGGGAAAACCTGAGAATAATACAATAAAAGATAAGGCAAAATTATCTTGTGGCTGTAATTACGTGATTGTTAAGAAGAAACTACTAAAAGAACATTCAGTTCACTTCATTTTTCATTGTTGCTTTACTTCTAGTATCATGTCTTTAAGGTTTTTGAACATTGAGTTACTATCGTCTGTTTTCGAGTAAATTACACGAACAGTCATCTAACTTTCACGCGTTTCCACTTCAGTCACTAAACTTCACTTTGTAACAAGATGGTCATCCAACTTGAAAATCTTTTCGTGCGCGGTCATTCTGACCGGCTACCGCCAGTTTCTAGATTACTCCGCTTATGTGGATTCACGAGAATACTTTCTCTTCTCCACATTGATTAATACTATTATATATTTTTCTCTCTCATACGCATCAATATTCACTCTTATGTTGCAAAGATAAATTAATAAAAAATTTAAAAGATAAAAAGAAAATGGGGGTGACGAACCCTTCTCTCCCTCGCCAGCGATGAGGTGGGAGAGAGGTCGCCCCCCTCTTCCTCTTTTTGCCCCCTTCTTCTCTCTCCCTCATCGGCGACGAGGGATAAGAGAGGGGGGCCGCTGCCCCCCTCCTCTCTCTCTCTCAATTGAGGGGGGCACTCCTCTCTCTCACTCGCTCTCTCTCTCTCTCTCAATCAAGGGGGGCCGCTGCTCTCTCTCTCTCTCTCCCTCCCTCCTCTCCCTCCCTCCCTCTATCAATCGAGGGGGGCCGCCGCCCCCCTCCTCCTTCGTCACCACTGACGAGGGAGGGTGCCTCTCTCTCCCTCGCCACCGGCGAGGGGGATATCTTTTTTTTTTAATTCTATTATTTTATTAATATTTTTTTACACGGAGGATATATTAATGACGTAGCGGAAAGAGAAAAATGTGTCGGTGTTATCCACATAAGCAATTTAACCTGATATCCGATTAGAATGACTACACGTGAAAAGATTTTCAAGTTGGATGGCCATATTATTATACATTGAAGTTTAGTTTTTTTTCTCAAAAAAGTGAAGTTTAATGACCAAAGTGAGAACGCATGAAAGTTAGATGACTGTTCATGTAATTTACTCGTCAGTTTTCAGAACTAGCAGAAACAGTTTTGATTTGACTTGTCGTTTAAAGTAAAAAAGAGCTAGCCTGACCCCATGAATTGTCTTTTTTTGTTGCCTAGGGGCGACAGATATCTAGAACTTTTTGCACTTGACTAATCTGGCCAATGGCGTAGAGCTTAAATATTACCCCCTCTCTATTTTTTGGGTCTTCAACTCGGGCTACTAGTTCATTAATCCATCAACTCTCATTGGTTGAATTGCCTTTACCTGAACCAAAAAAGTCTGAAAAGACTACACTGATCACATTTTTTAACAGGACATGGATGAACCTAAGAAAACGAAAAAATTCTCAGTTTCCCTACTGACTATGTGCCTGGACAAAGCCAAAGTGAGTTTCTGTGGAATCATTAATCAATTATGACATTCTGGAACCAGATTCTTTATATCTAGAAGTGCCAGAAGTTGGAAAAGTAGAATCATAAATATTAACAGATAAGGAAATAATACAAACCTTAACAATGATGATTGCTATCACTCCCATCACTATTATGAAAAGCATTGCCATTATGCAGCGATCAGTTGCAACCTAAACTTCAAAACATTACATTAGCGAAGGCGAAAGAGCAGCAATCAAATATCAGGATAACCACAAATACTTGCCCTTTAGAACTGACCTGCCTGCCCATTTCCTTGACCAGCTGGGATGCCTTCTTGATTGAAAAATGGATAGAGTCCAACTCATTGACAACTCTGCTCATTTGTTCAGTCTGGAAGCATTCTAAGAAGTATAAGGATGCTAACTCTTCCATGTTACCATGAGTGCTTAATGTGCTCATTCTAAATGAAAAACAAAAAGAACGGGATCCATTCAATACATGAACTAACCTGAGCTTTAAGAGCAGCTGCTGTCTCTGCTCCAACATTAAGAGTATCTTCAACAACCTATATACATATGACAAGATCAATATAGAACAACTTATGATTGGACAAAGAAGTGCAAAGAGATTGACAGTGATTCAATATAGTGACGGTCAGCTTTTGAGTCTTTGAAACATTAAAGAGAGCCATTATTACCAAGACTGCATGCCTGTTCACAAAAACTGTATAACTGACTGATTACATAAAAGTATAACGATTAAAACTAACCTTCTTAGATCTTTCAATAGACTGATCTGTTTCATCCATCATACGATGACCAGTGTCCATTAGTTGTTGATTGGTCATAGCTGTTAAAATTGTTGAATAAGAAATTAATGAAAACAAATCAACATTGAAAATAAAAAGAGGGAAAGTTTCTTATTGTCTTTGACTGACATTATTATTTTCCATATATTAGGTTCAAAGAAAGGTAGATGGTTTTTTGTTCTACATAAGAAAGGTAGATAGTTGACTGAAGACCATGATACTTTCTACATTTGCAGCTCTAGATAACATGGTTAAAACCTCATAATTTGTCTAGTGCAGTCTTTGTTTATTTCAGAACTATATGAAATGCAGCAATGTTCAAAGATGACGAATATCTTTCATGGTAGCATATGGCGTAATTAGTGTGAATAGAATCTTCTATTATAATTTGTTGTTCAACAGGAAATGCTAAATTTAACCATCATAAATCAATGATTTTACCAAAAACATGCATAGCTAACTTTGATAGATGCATAAAGCAACATATTGACTGATGGCATGGTGGCTACTATTGTCAGGGCATGTCATCAACCTCGATAGTTTGCTGGTCTTCCAGCCAGACCGTCCCTGGCAAAGTAACATGACAGTACCATGGACAAATGTTGAAGAACAATAACAGTGACAGTGCATATAGTAAAAGGCTTGGTTTTGGTCCTTGATACTTGGCTTCATGAGCAACAGGTATTTAAGAACCTGTGTATGATTGCATTTAGATTCTCAATTTCATGCCACTTGCATATAATGAGACACATGCCTGTTTCCAGGCTTGCCAGTGTACCAACCAACATGTGTTGCATGCCTATAATGGAAACACGTGTTTGCATATGATCATTATGATTATCTTTGAATTCCACAGGCACCTAGATGGAGTAAGGTATTTAACATATATTGCTAAATCACCGATCTAATACTTTCAGTTATGGATCAGATGGACATTGGGTTGGAATTATTAGCCAACAGGTTGGACAGGTCTCGAAGGTTGAAGTGGTTGGGATTGAAAAATCACAATATTTTTTTATGAGGGAATAGATATTCATCAACTACACGTGATTGGGAGCTAAATTTTGCTGGTGATTCATGATGGCACATCCAACAAGGATGATGTCCATAACATGATGACAAATTTGAAAGTCATCTGAAAGGTATCACACTTTCTAAGCAAGTAAGCAATCAACAATTGATAACAACAATTTTGATTTAAATGTAATAAATTGTAATTGAAGGCGTACGTATTTAATTTTGTGATAACAAGTATGATCAGGAGCAACTGTTTGGTCTTTACTAACATAAAATAACTTACATGATGCCATGGTAACATTTTCTTCATCAAAAACATCTCCACCACCAGGACCGTCAAAGAGATCAACTCTTTTATTTTCACTTGCATGCCTGTAGTCCAAAACCACAAAACAGAATTGGTGTTGGAGGAAGATGGACAAAAAATCAATTGCTGTAGATATAGAAATGACATAAATTGATTCTAACTAGAAACCTAATCTTTTGCAATTAATGAGAGGATGCTATATGCACTATTTACTCTAAGGGAGAGAGGCATAAATTTGACCTCTTTCGAACTTTAATTCTTAGTTTACTCAATATTATTTTCTCAATGTAAAAAAATCCATATTAATTGGAAGTGTGCCAGATTTACTTAATTGCAATAAGCATTAGCCATAAGAACGTGTGTTATGAGATGAAAACTTACTGCTTCTTGAGAGCAACATATGAATTCAGTTCTTTAATCTGCAAAAAGAGTAACGGTCAAAAGTTATATAAAAAACCTTATAAGATACCCATAAAAAACACAGAGCTTAGGGATATCGAGAAAAAAAAATGAACCATGGACTGCTTTTTCTCATTCAGCATTTTGTTTGTATCATGAGTATTTCCGGTCTCCTCTGCCTTCATAACTCTCTCGAACTCTTTGATAAGCCTAGTAAGAGATAGAAGATATAATTTTCCAATTTGATAAGTAGTTGATTAATAGACAACAAAAAATGGCAAGAACTGATATTCTTTTCTAGTGACAGCATCTCTACTGGATATTTATTATAATCTAAAGAAAATGCAACTAGAACCTCATTGAACGGATTTTTTTTTTGGGCAAATAGCCAAATTTATATTAATTGTTTACATTCACAAGATCAAATGTGAACAAGCTTATTATTGAAAATAAACCTTTATTACATGACAAATAACTTTGTTGCAGAAAGACCATATAATATTAACCATACTCTGCAAAGCAAGTGTCTAATACACATTGAGTGGAAAAGAATATTTGCATCAAATTAACATTTTGGGCCATTGTTATAATTCCCTTATGACTTCAGAAAATGACAATGCAGCAAAGAATCTTATTTCATACTTCTTTATCAAGCACAGCATATCATAGTAGTTTATCTCAGTTGAGCATTTCTTTAACAATGCATGATGAATCTAATACATTTCATTTAAAGATAGCAAAGGTGAAAAGCTTTGTAAGAAGGGACCTTTTGCATTCCCTCATCTTGTCAGTAAGCTCCTCCAACTGCCTGCTTCGTCTATTGGCATCTTTGATCTTCTCCAATTTCTGGAATCCATTGCTGTTAGAAATATCAAAATATTACTTACACTTCATCACGAGAGAAATTTCACACAATATTATCAGTGCCGCAAACAACCGACTTTTTTTTTCAATCAGAAACTTCGCTCTTGTGCAGCCAAAATCAAAAGTTTCACCTCGACTACGAAATTAATCAAACATTTTTCAAACTCTAACAACGGAGCAAAACATTCATGGAATAGGTGGAAGAAAGACTTCCGAATCCTTACGCTAAAGCCCGAAATATGTCTTTGATCTGCCCCTCGGTCTCGGCCAACTCCTCATTGATAGAAAACAAGTCCATGACGCAAAATTTGGCACCTTTCCGATGCGACAAGATCCACCAGAGCGATAACACAAAGAAAATGCTACCCAAATCCTCTTAAAGTTCGTCGGCTCTCCACCTGGAAACCCTCAGCATTCACCTGAATCCCACCAAGAAGCGAACTTTAAGCTCGGGAAGGCATCCAGATTCCAGACGGCCCAAAAGGTCTCGTCTTTCTCTCGATCCAGATCCACAAAACGGTCGCCGGAGATCGGGGGACCGCCGGCGCCGGCAATGTGAAATGCCGGGTTCCCGGATCGCGGCTAGTGGAGATCAGGAGTTCCGGCAAGAGGCGACGGCGCGGGGATCCCCGTCGAGATCTAGATCAGGTCCCCGTCGCTTGGCATACGAAGTAGAATGGACGGGCAGGAGGCGAGAACGGCTTCGGAGGTTTTCCAACAACTTATTTTTTTATTTATTTTATATTTTTTAAAAAATATTTATATATGTGTTTTAATATCTAAATCTAATTATTATGTCGGAAAATTTTCTCTTTTTTTGTGCTTTATAAAATGGCGAATGGAGACAAAAATGGATCGGCGAGTTGGGGAAAATGATGGCTTAGACTTGAGAGACGACTTTAAGAGAATGGGCTTTTTTCTAAGGCCCAATGGACTTAATACGTCACGACGGTGATCAAACCTCATTTAAAGTAATTTTGTATTTAATTATTATACAAAATCATGGTTTTTTTCCTATTTTAATGGTCATTAAGCCTTTTGTTATAAACGCCAAAAAATAGAGAAAGTGAAAATTGCATCAAAATTTTCAAACTTTCATATAATCCAAACTTTTGAGTACTTCATAATAAATCTAATTGTACTTCATACATGTAGAACATAATTTACCTTTTTCCTAAATAATAATTCACTAATAAAAGTAAATTATGCTCTGAAGTACAATTAGATTTATTATAAAGTACTCAGATTATAATTTTTATTTAAAATGAGTCATTCGAACTTACATTCGAATTCAAACTCTCGACTCGGGACACCAAACTCGTGTTCGAATCTAATCTGATCCGGTTGAACAGAGCCTCGAATCTAAGTCGACGCCGGTCCGATATCCACCACTAGATGATGCAGGCATTTGGACAACTTGCTCGCCCAAACGACGATCTTACCACACGACAGACACTGTTCAGCGAGGATAAGAAATGCCCAAGCATCCAAAGCCACAGCCTCACCAAGAGAAACGAGACTACGCAGCAGTAGGCAATGGACGCCAAGGTCCTGCCCTCCTCCTCCTCCCTCTTCTTGCCCAAATCCGCCCCTCACCTCACCAGACGATCACCACCATCCTCCCTCTCCATCCCCCTTATCCGCCTCCGACTTCAACCTCTGCAGGCCAGCAACAATGGAGGGGCCGCCGGCGACGACGACGACACCAACGGCAACAGCAGCGATAACATCATAGACGACGCAACAGTGTCCACGGCGGCGCCGAAGAGCACCCCGCCACCCACCAAGCTGAAGATAAAATACAGGGCTCGGTCCAGGAACCAGGCAAAGCAGCAGCAGCAGCAGCAGCAGGCGAGCGCGGGGCCGCCGCCGCCGCCGCCACCGAAGAAGTGGGAGGACATGACGCTGGGGGAGAAGGCCGTGGAGCTGTACGTGGGGGAGAAGGGGCTCCTCTTCTGGCTGAACAAGTTCGCTTACGCCTCCATCTTCATTGTGATCGGTGGATGGATCCTGTTCCGGTTCGTCGGACCTTCCGTCGGCCTTTACCAGCTCGACACGCCTCCCCTGTCGCCGACTTCAGTGTTCAAGGGCTCATAAATAGAAGGACAAGATAAACAAGCATGCTTGGTTAGCTCAAATACTGCTCTCATTTCGTCATGTTTGATGTATTTGTCTATCTTCGTTTACAGCAGACATTTTTGGAGTTATCTTTTATCTGAGAAATGTACCAAATTGTGCCGTATTAGTAGCAGAGTTTGTTGAATAATATAAACATGAGTATTTGTTATATCATAATAATCAGGAAGGCTTTAGACATATGCACACAAAAAAAGAAGAAGGAAGAATTAGGACATTATCCATAGATGATCAATTTCTTGAAACCAAACATTATTGTAGCAAAAGTAAAAGATTCATTAATATCTTACTCAACATGGAATCTAATGTTGATGTGGTGAAATCCAACTCTTACAATTATTATCTACAAAGGAGGAACTTTTGAGTCTCCAGCTAATGCTCATAGCAATCAATCATCTAACAAAGATTACTCCACAGAGAAGTTTAGACAACATGCATTCCCCTACCTACTAGAAAGGAGCACCACGAGCGATAACCGCATGTCTGCGCAACCTGGCACGAGTGACACGGATTGCCTCATCAATGACAGGCACCTTTGGTGCTGCATTTGAGTCGTTCATGGCTGCACCATTGGCTGTGTCCACCTGCATAGCACCATCAACTGGAGGGGATTGGTGAGGCCCTGATCTGAACGGATTAGATGACTGTGGCTTGGCTGGAGAGGTGGGCGGGGTAGATGAAGCCAAAACTGGAAATTGTTCTTGCAGTTGGTCTTTACTGGGATTAGGCGGCACTCTTGCTGCTTGCTGAGGCTGTTGAGATGCTGAATGTTGGGAAGCAGCTGGTACTGTTGAAGGAATTTGGTTCTGCCGCTGATGGTTTTCACATTGAGCAGCAGCTGGAACTGTGGAAGGTACAAGCTGCTGTGCCTGCTCAGAAGCAGATTCAGGAGCATTTGGTGCTGCAGAAGTTGTCGTATGCCTTTCAGTTTGATGTGGTTGCTGTGGCTGATGATGCTGTTGACAGAAACGAAGTTTCAAGTATAGGCCATTAAGCCAAGTTTTTAAGTAAGAAATGTTGAATCAAATCAATGGTGGAGATTATATGCAATTGAAAATCCTCCTTGTCTTCCTAGCTTGTTTTTTCTTTTCTTTTACTCTGAAAAAATTATATTCAGTACGGTTGTTTTCATGATTTTTCTTTCTCTTTGAGGGTTTTTTTTCACAAAATTATCACAAAAGAGAAATTATCTTTAGCGTGAAATAATACAGATAAATCAAGATGCTTCATTTGTCTAATGTGATTATCTGCATGCCTTTTTGAGGTAAAACACAGTTAAAACACTTTTTAATCAGAAACAAAAAAGATGCAAAAATTTAGGCAGAAACATCTCAGGCACTACAAAAATATGCAGAGGTTTTCTAGCAGTATTGCAAGATGGGATTCTAGATAGGCAACTCAAACCTATTTGTCAATCAGTACCTGAACAGTATGTCCTCTTGGTGCCTGTGACTGAGAAGCAACGTAATGGAGAATTTCAAAGAACCTCGTCTGGCCATAGCTTGCGGCCTTCTGCCAACCTAGCACCATCATATCCACAGCTCTTGTTCTCATTAGGAGTAAGTTACGATCAATTTCTGTCTCATGCTTTGCAAGATATGGCCTGAAAAATGTTTCATAGACATAGGTTGTTCCCTGAAAACATAAAAAGCAACATAGACCAGTGAAAACATTAGAGTACATATACACATCATTCAGATGAACCAGATAGCCTGTAAACAAAGGAAACATGCATTGTAAATTGCAGGAAGAAGTGAAGTACCCTTGTTTTAGGAAACCAAAGGTACACATAGAATGCCAGCTTCGTTTCACCATACATTGGCAACCTTCAAGAGGTAAATGGAGAAATAGTTGAAATGGGAAAACAGGCCTAGTTATCCAAAAGTCACATAGGGAAAAAGTAGCAGCCAATTTAAACTTTCCTTCACACAAACTACAAGTGAATCATACCATGAAACCAAAGCATCCCCAACCCTCTCAAATACAGCCAATAATGCAACTAAGATCCTGCAAAAAAAACATAAAACACACATCGATCAGTCTCCTTCAGACACTACACTACAGTACACAAAATCACTTTTCCATCGTTAATCATTAGGTGTGACAAAACAAAACCTACCAGTATTGACACCAAAAACGTAGCTGCTCAATATCCGGCTTGTTCAGTTCCACAGTCTTGTAGCACTCATAAGCTGGATAAGCATATCCAAGCACCACTCTACAAATGACAAATTAGGCATATCTCCTTATATATGTGATTATTGCAACTGATAAAGGGTATTCGATTCAAAATGATTACATTAATACTCTGCTGAGAAATGAGCCGATCATTTTGCTCCTCAATCAGGTCCAAATAGATACTAAAAAATTATCTGCAAATAAACATAAACATATATGTCATAAAGACAAATAAATCATTCTTCATTAGTCATCAAAAGATAAGAACTTGAAAGCAACCCTTACTCATTTGATAATGATAAATCTACCAGAGCTCATAATTGAAACATCAAAGAGCTAACAAAATAACATTATGGATAAAGAAAATATGCATGCACCCGACAAATTTAGACCACATATAAAACTAAGAAACAGTGTACCAATCTTCTACAGTTAGCTGATTACAAACAATTTGAATAAGAAATAATGGACATTTGGAGATCATAAAGAGAATAATTTGCTAATCATATATCATGGGGTACATTTCATACTACACGGCATAAATTACATTATGCTACGGAATTCTCTATTTCTTCTCCCTGGAAACCAATGAAGCATAACAAAAAATGAAAAAAAATAGGCAAAAGAAAAGCAAACAGATTAACACAACACTGTAAAGATCGAAAACAACATACAAATATTTAAGACAAGAACGAAAACCCAAATTAATGTCCTTTCAGAAATAAAGAACAAGAGAAAAATCTGAAACCATCTTTTTCTTCCGGGATACATCTCCTAGTATTCATTGATGCAGAGCAGGAAACTGGACAAAAGAATAAGGAAAAAAAGAACAAACCTTTAATCCTGGAAAGCGAATAGGCCAAGAGACGGCGAGAGAGAGAGAGACAGAGAGAGAGAGAACGCGATCGGGAGGCAAGAGTTCGCGAAAGAACCCCTGCGACGGAAAGGAGCGTCCTTTTGTAAACGTCGGCGACGGTTGGCCGGAGGAACGAGGGTAATCGCCGCGTCTGTACGCCGCCTGTGGCTTCAAATGTCGCGAAGGGGAAGACGAGAACGGAGGAGAGAGAAAGTTACAATATTTTGAATTGTCTCTCTCTCTCTCTCTCTCTCTCTCTCTCTCTCTCTCTCTCTCCGCTGTCTCGGGTGGGTCTCCACCTTGACATTGATATGTATGTTATATAAACTAGTTTTTTTACGAATGCCTTAAAAAAGGAAATTTAACTAATCATTAATGACAATTAAATGATAAATTGATTCATTTATTATTATTTATCACTAATTAATTAAATTCGTGACAGTAGATGCAAGACTTGAATCTCAAAAGTTTGATAATTATTAATTCAATTTTCTTCAAGTAAATTGAACTAATTAGGAGAGAGAATTTTTTAAAAAAATATACTGACCAAACAACCTGAAAATAAATTTAGAAGCATGATAAAATTTCGGACTGGTTTTTAATATATATATATATATATATATGATTTGACATAATATAATAATTATATTATTTGGCGTTACAATTTTGCATTTTATATGGTTAAAATTTGATGATTGAATTTTATATTGTAGTTATAATGTTGGATATAGTTTTGATTTGATATGGTTAAAATTGGGAGATTAAAGTTTGAATTTTGGTTATAATTTTAGACGTGATAAATTAAATTTATTTCTCATCATAAAATTCTAGTCTATTATGTGAATATTAATAAATGTTATTTTAAAATGTAGTTTAAGGTAATGTTTTTAAGTTTTAAAAAAAGCACCTCACTAAACAACTTCCATCCCTAAAACAAAGCTAATGAAAATATTGTTTGCCTTCGATGGAGTACATTAATATTATCAAATTTTGGATGATTTATTCAAAGTATTTAATTGAAAATTTTACCATTAAAATTTGATAAGATCAATATCCCTATTTTTCTTTAGAATACAAACATTTATTATTGATAAAGTACTTGTCAAACATATAAGAAATTAAACTAAAAATATGACACACAAACTAAACGCGACCCAAGATTTCACCCGCTTGTCAGGAGACTTGTTATTTCTCATCTCATTGGCTGCTCAACCGGTCATGATGATCAATTAAGTTTTTTTTCATTTCTTTGGTTTGGTCGATATCAGTTAATTAATTTTTTAGTCACTACGTCACTTTCCAAAGTCATACCACATCATTAACTATTAATCAGACATCACAAGAAAAAAAATATCTTTATTATCATTCCTAAAAATATTATCATTTAATTGTATTAATCAAATAATAATGTGAAAAAAATTGAGAATGAAGATTACTATTCCGACTAGCACACATTGCGAAGAAACTAACGATCACATAGCTAAGTTTTGATTGGCTCACATATGTCGTAACGCCCATACTTTTAAGTAAATAATAATGTTAATAATAATAATAGTAATAAAAAGAGAAAGATAGAATGAGATAAAAATAATAATTTTATTATGATTAAAAAAAGGATAAGAGTCAAAGACAATTTGTTATTTTAATATTTTTATAAATTTAATATTTATAATTCTATTTTAATTAGTTTTTAATGGACTCCTGACCCTGTGCAAAATTATTCTAAGAAAATATAGTATCTAAAAAAATTATTTTCCCTATATAGGGGTCAATCTCCCTCTTTCTCTCTATATTTTTTCTTCCTCTCTCTCTCTTACTATCTCTCCTTCTCTCCTCACGATGTCAATTCAACCTCGAGGATGAGATGTCCATTAAAGAAGAAGAAAATTATTAGACTATGAATCAAAGTATATAATTATGAGGATTGACCTTAGAATTTTTTATATGTGTATGATAAAGTAAATAAATGATAAAAATAAAATTGATAATTAATAGTCTCTGACATAAGCTATGATTAATCTGAAAAATAAATAATTAAATATATGTCCTAATTGATCACCAAGAGGGAGAATAAATCACAAACAACAAGGGCACCGAAGATCATAATACGGATCGCGTCCGATCCGACGTAGGCCTCGTTCACAGTCATACAGATAGAAGACGGATCGTGTCGACCTCCGACAGAGGTCGTGTCCTCTGAAAGAAAATGGTCCACATGTCTATCTGACACAGTCCGCGCCCCTTGGAGCCCGATCGTGTTAGTCTTTGACATTGGTCGTTTCCTCTGGCCGAAATAACACACCTTGAACAAAATGGACTGCGTGTCTCACCTACACGATCTCACTCTAGGGACCCATATGATAAAGTACGAAATGGACGGTGTTGATCACCGCTGTGACCCGTGTTCCCCCCAGTGGACAATAATAACTGAAATCTTATAGTCAAAACAGTCTGTGTCGCCCTAATTTGGTCTATGTTTCTTTTGGAAAACGATTTGCATAGCCTCAAACATGCCGTGTTGAATTGACGAATACTACCCGACTAAGAGACAACGTGGACCCTATCACGGGATGCATGTTTCTTTGACTTTCATGTGAACCTAGTCTAATAGGTAATAAGAAATAAAAGATTAATTATTGTGTTTGAATTTATGTATGAAGAGAATGACTCCGGCGAACTAAGGGATTCTATCTAAGCTGAATTCCTTCGAGAATCACAGTCTATTGTGGGCTATTATTTTGGAGAATTGTGTCAGAAAGATATTCCATGGCCTAGCTAGTCATACTAACATTGGACTTATCTGAATCTTCTTGCACTAGTAATCGCTCATTATTGATTGAAAATAAAAAATAACTTAGGATAAAATAATTGGAAAATAAAAAACACTGAGATAATGGGTGCTATGGTATATGGATGTAATTGATGCTCTTATCATTGATAGATTTATGTCACCGAAAGAAAGATGTAATTCAAAGTAAAAGAAAATATGTTTTATTCTATTAAATTATTATCTTTTACATATTTGACTTCTTAGCTAATAGGAGAATTGTCTCTCCTACATTTTGATCTTGTAAGAATAATAGATGTTGATGACGCAAAGATAGCATGATGATGTCCGTGATGAGATGATTTGCACATATTATATATTCGAATTATGATCTAAGCATTAACTTTTCGTAATGTTCATAATATTGATCGGTAAATTGGTCAAAACTCAAGTAATTGTTGTTGTGGTGCTTTATTTAGTCTAGAGAAAAGACAATCAATGATCATTTTAGATGTTGGCATAATTGGGGACTAAGCCGACAAAAGAGAGAGTAGCTCTTGGGACAGGGATAAATATTATGTGCTAGTAATATTGTAACAAAAAAAAATCATGCATCATAGGAGAGCTGCAAAGCTTAAAACATTCACAATATTTGTGCAACTAGAAATTATTACAATGATAGTAGATATATTCTCTTTTTTTTTTCGGTTGCCACCCCAGTGTCCGGGAAGCGGCGCCGATTCCCCAACCCACGCGGCGCTAACGGTTGTGCGCACTGGCCACGGGTTGGAGTCTCGGCCCACCATCGAGCCCGACTATTCTGGTGTCGCTCCGGGTAGCGTGCCTGGCTATGGCAGGTGAGGCTCCCAGCGGGGTTTTTCTGCGTTCACAGGGGCTCGAACTCGAGACCTCTGCTTAAGCGGGGAGGAGCCGCTGTCCACTCCACCCCAACCCCCGTTGGTTAGATATATTCTCTTTGGACAAACATATGCATGCATAGACACCGGCCCTGCAAATGCTCAAATATCACAACGAAGCCAAATTTTGAGAAACCTATCGATGAAAATGAGATATATTAAAGTGCACATTTTAATTTGCTTGCTACATACTAAGTTGGAGAATAGCATATAAGAAAAAATAGTAGCTGACAGTGCAAAACTACGTGAAGGAAAGGGCCACAGAGGAGGTGGTGACGAGACCAGAGAGCAGGCCAGCGAGGAGAGCACTGTTGTACGTGCTCGGCTCGCCCTGCATGGAGTTGTTCCGGAGGTCGACGTACGAATCGTTTCTGAACGGCCCGCCGACCACCGCCCCCGTCGCAACGTTCGGATTCGGGTCCTCGGACGTGAGCCACTGGAAGCCCTTGCAGCCGGTGTCCGCGTCTGCCGGAATGGAGGCCCCCCTGTGGTGCACCTGCTGCGGGTAATTGCTCCCGTACCCCACCAGGTAGCTGAGCTCCATTGGGTTGTTACCCAGTACATAATCAGCCTGATATGAGTATCAGAAAGGCGATTAAGCTCGGAGCAATTCGATCCCACCGGCGGCCGGCCATCGGAGTTCAAATACAGAATTATGTTCATGTTTGAGGATGCATAAACGTGTCTTGTTGATTTACCTGGGATGCGGCAAAATTCCGGAGGTCGGCCGGGCTAAAGCTCTTTCCGCTGCATTGCATTTCCGGCGTGCCGGAAGTAAGCATGTAGTCGCTGAAGAGAAGAGCCAGGAAGGATGCAGCTACTGGGTGCTGAAGAGAGTTCCACTCATTTATCCACACCAACCCAGCTACCAAATTAACACAAGTCATTTTGAGCTTTTCCATCAGTAGATGGACATATGATGATATGAATCAAGCAATGCACAAGTAGGTCTCTGACTGATTTCAAACCAATAGATTGTATTATTATCAATAAGAGAGAATTAAGGTGATTCATGAGCTGATTCAGACAATGATGGCGTGTAGGATGCAATATCATGTAATTTTCTTATCCATCTACACGCAGGACATAGTTAAAGATGAAAGAGAAAAAAATGGACTTTTTATGACAAGATTAAGTTAATGGTTACTATAATTTCCTTAGAAAGGTCATGGTGAAGAACAAGATGAGCAAAGAATACCATCTGTTCTACTGTCTGTAGCTGTTGGTGAATCTGGTAAGAGACCACATATGACGGCGTCAGCTGTATTTCTGTATGATTGCAGGTCCTTCTTCACTTCCTTTGAGAATTGTTTTGATCCAAAGAAACTAATTCTCGACAAAAGAACCTGCAAAAGTAGTTGAAGTAGTTAACTACTGCTATGGAGTTCATTAAATTAAGCCTCTTAGTTCTATATTCTAGAATTTAAGTATCTCATTTTTGGCCCCGTAAATTTATTGCGCATAAGATAAATGTATCTAAACTTGTATCGTCGACTTGTAGAGTTTATACGTCAAACAAATATAATTATAAAATAATTAATATGTATTACGATACATTCTGAACCTATCTAATCTCCATAAATATAAACACAACTACTATATTACACAAATATGAAGTATTGAAAATAAGCGCTATTACTTTTTAAGTACTAATAACTAGCAACATTTATAGCATATTAAATTAGAAACATAACAAAATATAAAAATGCATGCAATAATAACTTATAATATATTCTTTTGTGAACTTCCCTCGTGACTGCTAGTGAATTAGTTAAACAAAATTTGTAATATTTATGAACTCCTTCATTATATAAAATGGAGAGTCACACATAATCGAAGAAACTCGTGTAAATTCTAAGGGGCTGTTTGATTATGGAATAAAAGAGAATAATATATACTTAATTAAGGAATATAGCCAAACGCCAACGAAAATAAAAATAAATTAACTTTTTTAAAAATCATCTTAAAATCCATAAAGTCATCAACTTTTTTTAATTTTATTCCATAATTCTTATTCTTCTAAAATGATGGAATATCTTATATTCCACCAGTTTTTTTCTTTTAATCACTTTTTTTATTTTTATACACATTCTATTAGACTTTTATACTATTTATTATAATGATCAATCATATATTATTTATAATTAGAAATGTAATACTATGTGATGATATAACTAATATTTTATTATATGACTTAATATAATAATTATTACTTAATTATTTGTCAATCCAAATAATTATTAATTAATCAATCAATTAATCAATTAATGATTAACTAATATTTTATCATAAATAGTAAATAATTAAATTTATAAATATTTTTTAATATAATATATTTTTAGTACTATATATTTTTAATATAATATATTTTGAATAAATATAAATATAAAAAAGATATTTTATTTATGTCAATCCAAATGCAAGGTGGAATAAGAATAATAAAAATATATACAAGAATAACTATTCTTTGTACATATTCTCTTTCAATTTATTCTTCAATCAAACGAGGCCTAAGAAATTATAAGAATTTACACAAATTTAAAAATCAGAACTTGAATATAACCTGAGTATAAGTGTTGAGTCTAGAGAACTATTGAAAAAAAAAGTAGCAGCACTACTAGATATGTTGGTTCTCAACTCAAAATTATATGACAGAACAATAAGTCCTTCAAAAGGCATCAATGATGAGGTTCATAATGAGCATGAATTATATACCTGTGTTCCGGCACTTTTGTCATCCCAGCTGAACCATGTTGGCCTTCCCCAATCTGCAAACTTTTCTCCATTCTGAATAGTCACATAATTCATGTATGACTGATCGCCAGTGGCATGATAGAGCCAACTGGCTGCCCACAAAAGTTCATCTGCATAACCAGTGGAGTTGTAGAAACTCTGGACCTCTGGAATGCTCTCACTATAGGAACTTCTATAAGTATCAGAAAATTTGAACAACTGCTTAGCATGCTGAAGAAGTAAATCGGAGTAGGCGGGGTCTGTGCTTCGGAAAACCAGCGAAGCTGCTGCCATCGCTGCGGCCGTCTCGGCGGCAACCTCTGTCCCTGGAGTTTTCTTGTTTATCTGTGTCAGAGGTCTTTTTTCTGTCATTGTTTCTGGGCGTTCCCAGCATTGATGATCAACCTCAGGATCGCCAACCTGTTTGTCCAGAGCAAAGCATCACATGATGTGTTCAATGCTCACTATTACATTTGATATGCAACTAAATGCTTAACTCATGCATGGTTTTTCTGACTGATAAGTAAGTAAAAAGGGATAAATTAATCATGTCATATATGTTTCCAATATCCGCTGTGAGATTGTAGATAAAAAGGATAAAATCAAATACTAGATTATCATGAATGTCTTTAGTATCTAGGAATGAAGGCAATCTAATATTGATTTTATCTGATTCACGACAACTTGGTTACAGAGTATTTTGAGCATACTCTTTTTATTGATAATGCATTCGCATATGAACATCATCCATCATTGTGATATAGTACTACATAGAAAGAAAGCTGATTGAAGTTTAACCAAATTGAACCTTTTGCAGAAGAAACTTAATTTGTAAAATATTAAGATTCTTTACAGTAAAAATGGGCATCCTCAGAAACTCTCCCTGAACAATGTCATCATACAACAACTTTTTTAACTTGAAGAATGACAGATTGTGTAATTCATAACACCAACGTTACCTGTATATATAGCACATTCTCATAAGGATGAGCATTGATCAAATAATCTGTGATCCACTTGAGTGCATCCTGAGCTGAGTCCAGTTGTTGAACTGCATTCATCTGATCTCCATACTCAAGAATCGACCACGACAACACTGTCGCCGTAAAAGCCATGGGGAAACCAAATTTCACATGATCCCCGGCATCGTACATTCCCTTGGACAGGTCTAGTCCGACCGCCTTCCCGTCATCCAGGGCCGATTGTCCTCTCCAAGGAATCTGGTTGTCCACCAACTTACCCGCTGCAAGTTTCCCACAATTTGGATTTTGGTCCAAGCAAAGAAGAGAAAGTTACAGATTAAAATCCTTGGACAAATACCTCTCTCTAGGAATGAAAATGAATTGTTTATTCTACAAGAAAAAAACTATGCATTTTCGGGGCATGCATCGACAATCGATAATCAGATGAAAAAGAGGATAACTGTAAAGCCAATACATTTCTGGACTTGGAAGAATTGGAGAGCAATGCCAAGAGCGTCGGCATACTTCTGCTGGATGGCACCGGGCGGACCGGGGACATTGCCACCGCTGTGCGTCCTCTTAAATACGGCCACCACGGCAATGACGGCAACAGACACCACGACTAGGATCAGGCAGCACCTGCATCCCTTGGACCTGGAGCCCCCCATTGCCGGAATCAGAGAACCACTTCAGACCAAATCGACCATCTGCATCGGTGCCGGCTACGGTTTCCCGGGATCCAAGATAATAGAACAGGAGCTGGTGGCGGTGGTGAAGGGGGAAGAGAAGGAAAGCATACGAAGCAGCATTATGGGGGAGGGGCGGGAGGGTGTTCCTTTCTCTTTTCCTTGTTCTTGTCCGTTACCACAGTTATTTTTTTGCCTCTTCCGGACGACGAAGCCCTTGGGATTAGCAGATATTTACCAGGGGACCTTTTACAGGGTGGAGCAAGGACCATTTGTTTTTTAGGTAGGTTCCACAAAATATGGCGCTAAAATGCTAGAGAACAAGAGAAGTTGGAGCTGGCGTAGTGGATCCAAGAAAGCCGAATATATCACATTATTAATCAAAGTTGACGAATGTGATTA
>LTAE01001147.1:42934-61447 GCA_001647135.1 Pontederia paniculata | reverse complement strand
ATCCACTGTCTCCATCCTGAGCCCTCTGGACGTCCACCCACAGTCTTGGCAGTCTACTGGTCGTCCACTGTCTCCACCTTGAGCTCTTCGGACGACCACTCTCAACATCGGCAATCTTCAGGTTGTCCATTGTCTCCTCTCTGAGTCCTCTGGACGTCCATTGCCTTTCTCTTTTGGTTTGTAGTGTTTTCTTCGGTCGCCCATTTCTCATCATCGGGCGATCTCTCCAGTTAAGCCCTTTGCTCCGGTCGTTCCTCCTTCATCTTTGGTCGACTGGTCATCCCCTAATCCCTCTTCATATTTTCACTCCTTCATGCTTCAACTCCTCTTCACATGTATTCTCCCTTTAATGCTGGTCGATCGCTTCATATACTTGAGACGACCGCTGTACACATGTAGTTATTTTGATATATTTTATGTGTGCACATATCGTCCATTCCTTCAACTCAGGTCGACCTATCAACTCTGAACTTGAACAATATCCTGTAACAGAATTCAGCTCAACAAGTTCATCAATATAGACTAAGTTCACTTACAAATTTGTGATCATCAAAACATACTCGGGATCCTAAATTCAACAATCTCTCCTTTTGAAAAAAATTTAAATAAGCCTTTGTCTTACATATTTTTGAAAATTTTTGGATGTGCTGCTTATTCCTATTTGCGTCCATATAATAGTCACAAGTTTTCTTTTCATTCAACAAAATGTGTTTTTCTTGGTTATCCATCCTCTTTCCATGGTTATAGGTGTTTGGACCCAATCACAGACAAAATATATTGTGCGCATCACATTAAATTTGTTGAGGCATGCATTCCCTTTTCTTCTCCCACCTCTTGTCCTTCGTTCACTTCCATTCCCAACTCGGCATGGCTCACTGTCTCCACTAATGTCCCTCAACCTCCCATCCACTCTCCTGGTTCATTAGTCCCTAGCACATCTTCTTCCTCTGTTGATTCCTCTTCATCCTCTTGTACTGGTACTTCTCCATCTGACCCAACCCCTCGGCTACACATGACACTTTGGCAAGAGACTCACCGAAATTACAAAGAACTTGTAGGTCTTCAAGGTTCACATGTGTTGCATACTATTCCTACCTCGGATTCTACTACAACGTGCCACTCTTCTGCCATTAAAATTCCTCACTGGCGCTCGGCAATGATTGAAGAGTTAAATGCTCTCATTTTCAATGGCACATGGATGTTAGTCCCTCGTCGTCCAGGAATGAATATTCTTGGATGCAAGTGGATTTTTCGCACCAAGTCTCTTCCAGATGGCACTATCGATAGCTACAAGGCCCGATTAGTGGCTAAGGTATTCCATCAACAACAAGGCATTGATTATTCGGAAACCTTTAGCTTAGTTTTCAAACCCACCACAATTCGGTTGGTTTTGTCCCTTGCTATCTCTAAGAATTGGTCTCTTCGTCAACTAGATGCCAATAATGCATTCCTGCATGAAAATTTAAGTGAAGAAGTCTTCATGTCCCAACCTCCTGGGTTTTCTAAAGAGAATCATCTTGATTATGTGTTCCTTCTTCGCAAATCTATTTATGGATTATAACAGACTCCATGTGCATGGTTTCAAAAGCTACAATCTGCGCTCATTGCCTATAGTATTTGTGCTTCTGCAAATGATTGTTCGCTATTTATGCTTCGAAAGCTAGGAATTCTTCTCATTATGTTAGTCTATGTTGCTGATATTATCCTCACTGGTTCTCATGAGGACCACATTAACAATTTCATTTTCTATCTAAGCCAGCTCTTTGCAATTCATGATCTTGGCAATCTGAATTATTTTCTTGGTGTTGAAGCACTCCTACATGACAATGGTCAACTTCTCTGTTAACATAAGTATATTCTGGATCTTCTGCACCGCACTAGCATGTCAAATACAAAATCAATTTTCTCACCTCTTGGGTTTTCTACAAAACTGGTTAAAGATTCTGTCTCTTCCTTTGCTGACCCACATTCGTATCGACAAGTTGTTGGCAATTTACAATATTTGACAATCACCAGACCTGATATTTCCTATGCGGTCAGCCTTGTTTGTCAATTCATGCATAATCTGTCCACATATCATTGGGAAGATGTGAAATGAATTTTGTGTTATCTGCGGGGTACAAGTCATCTTTTTTAGCCTTTTTCTAGCTCCTAATCACACTCACACTCTTCATATTTTTAGTGATGTTAATTGGGCAAGATGTCCTAACGATCGAAAGTCGTTTGGAGGATTTGCTATTTTCTTTGCCACTAATCTCATCTCTTGGCTAGCGCGTAAACAAAGAACAATCTCTCGCTCGTCAATGAAATCTGAGTATAAAGCTTTAGCAGATGCCATAACTCAACTCATATGTCTGTGGTCCTTGCTCATGGAACTTGGTTTGCATGCCACCTCTCCTTCGATTCTTTGGTGTGATGACATTGGTGCTACATACCTCTCTCAAATCCCATTTTTCATGCGCGCACAAAGCACATCGAGGTTTATTACCACTTTGTTCGTGATGCGGTCTCCAATCGTCACCTTGCTGATCTCTTCCAAAGACAATCGTGCAGACATTCTAACCAAGTCACTTTTCGGTGCTCGTTTTTAGTTCTTATAGGAGAAACTCAGACTTCGATCTAGAGGAAGCTGAGTTTGTGAGGGCATGTTAGTAAATCTTATCATTTATAATCTTATCAGTTGTAATTGGATTTATGTTATCTAGATTAGATTGTTATCATCTAGTTAGATGTTATCTAGATTGGATAAAGTTGGATAAACATCATCTGATTAGATTAGATATCTGGTAGGATATTGTTGGTTATTATTCTTATCTATCAATGTACTCTATAGATGTACATGCACACAAGAAGGAATATAGAAAAACATTTCTTCATTATTATTCTTGTAACATTGAATTAGCGTGCATGCATTTTTCTTACCTCCATTAATTAAATTTACCAAGCGTGGTGATGAATGCAAGAGTAATGGATTAAGTACACTTGATTTATGTAAGAGAAGGCTGTAGGGCAAATACCAAGGACAAGAAGAAGGGTCGACAATGCCAAACATTAATATTTTTGTCAAGTCTGTTCACAATCTCAATCAAATAGTTTGAAAGATTAATCGTCAGTGGAGGTAATGATAAAACCGTGGCTTTCCATATTGTTCGTCACGTTGAATGACTGAGAGGATGCTTGATAAATAGTGTCAAATAAAGGTTAGCATAAAAATTATTATTTAAGTATTCTATAAGAAAAATAAAATAAAACAAATGAGAAAACATAAGTCTTCTAGTTATGTTTACTTCACTTTTATTGTTAATTATCCCATAGACATAATGCAATCAATTTTAAATGGGCCAAAGTCCAAATCCCATCTAAATTGTAGAGCAACTAGAAAACTAAAAGATGTATATTTATCTTTAAGATTTAATTGAGGCGTACCTTATTTAAGTAGGGTACACCGTGTATTCTATCGTTTATACAGTTAGATCTTAGATATCTTGTTGACAAAAATAAGTAGAAATATGAAACTTATAAAGATAATTTATTTTTATCACACATCTTATATCCAACGGTTCAGATGATAGGGTACAAAGTGTATCCTACTCAAATAGGATAGGGTACACATCCATTAAACTCTTATTACATGACCTAACTTTGGAAAGAATTAGTCTCTATCTTGTTACTCTCTCTAAACCACATGTCTTTCTTTACATGCCTACTTTTTCACTAATCTTTATTCATTGACCTACTCAGCATCACCAACACATTGCCCGAAAAACTCAAATTAGATTTTCTTCGAAAGTTACAATGGAATCAATATTAAAAGTTAAAACAATACCATGGATCATAATAAGATTCTCCCACTATTCTAGTACAAAACGAAGTAAAAGATGATTTTTTTTCTAGGTCGGAACAAGTTAGTTAATAGGATCCCCCCTTTTTTTACTTTACGTCCCCGTGTCGCTCTTTTCCTCGTCCTTTCAATACATCTGCGTCCCCTATCTCTGAGGGAGCTTAATCTGCTTGCAAACAGTCAAATCATAACTTTGTCTCTCTTCTTTCCTCGTGGGCAGGGATCACACCAGCAGCGTGCGTTGCGTGATTCCACTGTGTTTTTTGCACTTGATTGGATTATCATCAATTTTGACACCAATGATCATTAACTTGATAACAATGAAATTAATTGATTTAGATGTTCTTGTGTTGATGCATCATTTTTCATCTCGGATTTATCAAGTCTATCGAGATCAGTCAAGGATTTATCAAGCTTATAAAATTATCCAATTCACTCAATAGTTTACCAAGTTAAAATTCTGCTCCAAGTTAACTAATTTAGGGATCATGATCTCGTAAACTCATAAGGGTTTTAGAGTTAGCTCGAGAATGTAAAAACCATGATTAATTTTTTCTCATATTAGTCAATCATCGAACATTCACATATGATCATACTCATAAGAGGACGCCATATACATAATATTCATCGATATACACCCTTAATAGAGGCGATCCCAATTAAGTATGGGACACAATCATATATTTTCATAATATGAACATTAAGGCACAAACCCATGAGTCTTGGCCATAGCCGATATATGATATTTCAATTTGACTAATGTTGATGCCAATCATCTAGCTTCTAACACAATGTCATCCTATCATCAACCAACCTTTATGATCAATTAAACTTCACACTTTATTTGAAATATTAACATTAATATCATCATGAATTATTATTCTCTTGAGTAGAATCTTGCAAGGTACAAAATTATTATTTCACTATTAGTTGGACTTGATTAAGGGATTAATAATTTAGGAAGTGCATCTTAATGCAACTTAAATTTAGATTGACCTGAGGTAGATAAAACGTCCCATTTAATATGAAATTAGGATAGGTGATTGCACATATTTAGGGTGTTACAATTTCGGCAAATTTTAGCACATCATTAGATTCGACTTGTGCATAAATTTGATTTAATTTGATATAGTGATAAAAAAAGTCCACTAATTTTTCAAATTTATCTGACCTTATCGTATCTTGTCTCATTTGATTAATCTTCTATATTTTAATTTTCTACTATTTGGATAAAAACAAATTTCTGTTACAACTTGAATCTTTCTCTATCAACTATGAATTTTAATAGGTTAGATCACACTAATCTTCGTGAGAACAATACTTTTCTCTCATTATTTATTACTTGTGCGATCAATATACTTGTTGACTTTTTATTGCTAACGGATTTTTTTGCGTTAACTATATGTCCAAACGTAAGATGCTATATCACTAAATTTGCTAATATTTGTTGTGTTGGTTGAAACTTTGTGCTTAGAGATTTTTAAAGATCCCTTGAGCTCAATTCAATTGGAGTTCCACTTAGTTGAAATAGGTTCTTATCACCACAAGAGGTTTTCCCTTGCATTTCCATTCTCATGGAATAAAATTTATAAGCATGAATTTTATTATAACATTTTTACTTATGAAGGGCTTTTTATTGCAAATGGCTCGAGCTTTTATGCTTGCAAAGGATGTCCCTTGCTAAATATCTATATCTTGTTCACATAATCGTAATTTTCTTGCTACACTTTAAGCGTGTCTTGATGACGCCAATTATTGCAACAATATATGGTATCTTTCTAGTAGTTCTTCTAAATATCATTGCTTTATTATTAAATTCATTGCTAAGATCTTGTAAATTAGCTTGAGAATGTAGTCCTTGCTAATATCCCTTGTCGTTCCGCGATTTTCTTGTAGTGGTAAAAGTATAGTGTAATAGGTGATCTTGTGCAACAATGTCTCTCCTTAATGCGATAATAGTTAACTTGATTCCAAGACTAAACAATGAAATCTATGAGCATAACTATAAAATACAAAAAGTCTTATGCATAAGAAATACCATAAAATTGAATAGTGATTAATATTTCAAAATATAAATTGATGAAAAAGCTAATAACATTTCTATTAAGTGAAAGTGGCTGAAAAGTTTAGGGAATAAGTGGATAATATTAAAATTAAGAGACCTTATAAGAAATAATATATTTTAGAGGTTTAATGAAAAGGATAACAAATTCCTAACTTACTACACAAGAAGTATAATTTTTGACAATACCACTTTTCTTCTCTTGTCATAGACAATACATGACTAACACAAGTTTTCTAACTTTATGTTCTTAGGTTTACATTGTTTTTCTTAATTTTATATTATCAAACAAAACATTCTTATATCTATAAACTAAATTTGATGGGATTAGTTTGGAACTGGTTATGTTGTTTATATATGAATATTATGAATTTCATCCTATTCGAATAAAAATATAAACATTATGCCATTTTTAGTTTAACTCATATAAATAATTGAGAAAATACAATTGGAGATTTCAATTATCTCCAAGAAAAAAAAACTTCATTTATTGAAGCATAACAACTTTGCATGACCAATATAACACTTTTGTTAAGAACTATAGATATTCTTTTTATGAATTAAAGTTCAACACAATAATGTGTGATACTTGTGTTTATTGATAATTAATTTTATTCAGTTAATTAAAGAAAATAACTATATAGATTAGATTAAAAGCCATGCCATTTCTACAATGATCTATTAGAGCATCACTGAATAATTTTGTCAACACATTTATGGACATATTAATCAATCCATAAAAACGAAAATTAGAGGACAAGACGACTAACATATTTCTTGAATGCAATCAAACTATCTTTTTATTTTTCATGATACATGTTTTCATTAGAAATTCAATAAACAACACAAACATGTAAGGAACTTGACAAGTTTTAGGTCATTGTAAGTGAACCACATTTAAATTATTGATTGGAGAATGTCACAATTGCATTTTTGTGTGTAAACCATAAGATGCATACAAAATGTAAGAATGAGAGATTTCGAGTATAAAAGGAAGATGACCATGTTACATTATAGAAGTTTGGGGCAGACTTCATAAAGAAAGTATCTTGATTTCAAAATTTGAAAAATAACAATCACTAATATGATGTTCAATTTGATATATTTGGTAGAGAAGACTTCATGGCATATGAACCTTTAGAAAATCGATCACAGTTCAGCTAGGTTTCTTTGCCTACACTCATGAAGACAAAAAATAGAGATAGACATTCATTAGTGAAACATTAAAAAGTTAACCATTATGCTATCATAGTTTTATTAAATATAATTTTAATAAATAATAAATTATTATTTTGTTATCATACGTCAATATAACTAGTAATACATAATTGCTTTTTTATCATTTAAGTGTAAATCTTATGACATGTTTCTTTTGTAATAATAAAGAGATGTATGTCCTTGCAAATAATGTAACCTAATATTTTTTCGCTTATCTGAAACTATGTGCTAAATTTTTCATTAACACCTAAATTATTTGAACTTTTCACTCTAACTTGTTTTATCCAATTATTGTATTTACCTTCATTATCATTTCCAACGGAAATCACATTTAAACATAAAAGACATTTTTAGTTATCTTTGCTAGTTTATTTCAAATTAATTTTAGATTTGTAGTAAAAATATAATTTGATAACAAAAATTAAAAGATATACAAAAGTATGATGCTTAAAGTGGATATAATATAATAGTTTAATGGAGGTAAATGGGTATAATAAAGCTAGAGACAAGTGTAAAAGTAGTTCATGATTTAAGGGAGTTAAGTACGTAAGATATAATAAGTATCTCCTTTTGTAATCGAGGAAAATAGCAATGTGATATTTGGAAGAAGGGATACTTATGATATTTGCCTAGAAAGTAATAAAGTCATTCACACATGGCACGTGTCCCAAGAGGAAAATTGATGTCCTCATCTAGAATTCACCTTGTAAAATATAATAGTGAAACAAATATCACTTGAGTAGTTAACTTAATGAATGTTGTAATTGAAAATGGAAGGAGATAAGTAAATGGATAAAATATTGAAAATGGAAAGAGTCCATCTTTACAAAAGAAAAAGGAAAGGAAAAAGATGAAGTTTCATGCCATGATAAAAAAATGGTTAAAAGAGAAGGTTAAACATTATAGTAAATACTTAAAGGCAAGATTGAATGTTAGCTTAATTTAGTTATATATTAGAGTTAAAATGGAAAAAAATGTAATGTTAATATTATAAATTATGAACTAACTAGGAAGAGTGTGATTTCAATGGTGTGCATTATGTGCTTGTAAGATTCAAAACTAATTACTTCTAAAATACTAATCACAATCTTAGTGTATATATTTACTTCTTTAGGACTTGCTTTCACCCATGCCAATTTTTAATAAAAACATATGGGTAGAACGAAACATGAAAATCAAAGTAGATAAGAAAAAAAGTAAAAAAAAAACAATAACTTGGTTGATTACCTTTTTCTTGAAATTATATTTAGTTTTAATTTTCCATTATTAATAATATATAATGCATATTATTCTATTGTTTAAATAGAAGAAGATGAATTATTAATGTATTTTTTTTTACCTTTTTCAGATATTTCTTATGAAGTTTCATTGCTTCACTACAAGTCTTTTTTGCATCCAAATCTCCTGATAGGTCATTTAGGATCTGCAAATTGATGAATACTGTATAATCACATGCCTAATATGAAATAAGAAATTTGGAGAATAAGTTATATGACTCATATTTAGAGTTATCATAGATATGATGATGCAAAAAGATAATATAGATTATGCATATAGTAAGGCATAAGAGTTTTAACCTATTTATGGCCTACTCCATGAACTTATAATTTTATTAGTTTCTTAAACTAAACATGAATTGAGTACTATAAATAATAATTAAACTTACTTATAAATGTACAAAATCTTTAATCTAACCAAACCAATAGTATAAAGGTCATTTCTTTTGTACCTTAAAATATAAGTGATATTCAACCACCTTCGGCCAATTATAAATATAAACATACTCACATACAATAACTCACAATAAGAATGCTAATGTATGCTATTTAACACACATATGTAGACACACGATCACTTTTTTGTACCTTTTTCGTGTAAGTGGTCACCTGACCTACTGAAGTATTTTTCTTCTACTAGAAAATGAGGTTATAACTTCAAGGATAATGTTGTCTATGTTTCATTGATCAATATTTAAATTTGGCTTCTAGCACATTGTTATAAAGTTGAGAATCTTTCAAACAGGAGGATTACTCTCATATATATATATATTATATATATATATATATATATATGTGTGTGTGTATGAAACACTTGTATCACTAGTATTTTATAATATAACATGGATCATATATATAATGGTTGTCCACAAGATGAGTCTTGATGTAGCAAGCCAAGTCCAATTGTGCTAACATGGTAATAAGATATCAATATTTACCTTCACAACATCATCCAAACCACGTGCTTCTTGCATTAGCTTTGAGCTCTTTTCTTTTAGAACACTCGCAACAAGAAAAACTGAAATTGGTAGAGGTGCTTCAGAATATTTTGTTCCATTCTTCATGTTTTCCCTTTCATATTTTCCAAATTGGCGTGTTGACTTTGGTTTCACTTTAGATGCTTCATTTTTTGTAGTTCCTATACCTCCTTCTTCATATATGGAGAAGATATCAGGATCATATTCTAGAGCCCACATCATCTGTAAGTTTCAAGTATGATATTAGAGTATAGCGTGATCAATTTATACCAAACTACTTTAAAATATAACATTACATAAAATTCAAAAGATGTTTATATGATTAAAATCTAGTGATAGTATATGCGTATGGATAACCAAAAGAGCCATCTAGCTTAATTTACTCTAATTGAAAATTTATATTGAGACTTTGATTTTATTTTTCGGCTCCCTTATTGCCACACCTAAAATCTTAATGCCATTTTAATTTACTTATTTTACTCTCTATTTAATTTATTCTATTACAACTTTATAACACTTCTTCCTAAACCTTAACTACACTTCTACCTAGAATTTAACTCCTTATAAAAAGTTGATAAACACATAAGTGAATAAATTTTTACTTCTTTTTAAATCCTTGTATAACTTTTTTCTCATATATTTAATTACTTTGATAATATTTATTTAATTAATTTATAATTACGTAAATTAAATATTATGAACAAATCATTCGGTATGTTTGTCATGATCATTAAATTTAAGTTATTTTCAAATATTTGCTGAGCTACACGACGAAATAAAATAATTAAACTTTGTTGACATTTGATTATATAATAATAGGTAAAATGTAAACAATAAGTTTGATTGTACGACGACATATTTTTTTTCTACAAAGATGGAAGCTCAAAATCGGAAACAAATTGTAAAACCCAAAAAAATGCAATACTTGAAAAAACAGATTGCAACATGCAACACAGAGTTCCTTTTTATACTGAAAACAAATAGGATTCTTTGATAGAGAGAGGAAATGAAAATTTTTATCTTTCCTGTTTTATCTTAGCTGTAATTTTTTATTATATAAAAAAACGAATAAAGGGTATAATACATAGAAAATAATAGTATTAATATTAAATGAAGAATAAAGGAGCCTCCAATTTTGCAGAAAAAAAAATACATATGTATATTATGTACACTAATGATTAAATTTTATCTCTCCTAATTTTTTTTCATCCGCCGTAGATTTAACATCCAATAGTTTAAAAATTAAGTAACATAACATTACCTAATTAAATAGGTAACATCTTCATTAAATCCTATATATACATATATATATATATAATATTCTAAGTATTATTATTATTATTATTATTATTATTATTATTATTATTATTATTATTATTATATTATTATTATTATTATTATTATTATTATTATTATTATTATTATTATTATTTCATAAATGTTAACAACCTTTAATAATTTCATTTGGTTAGTTCAAAAAATATTTGATAAATAATTAAAATAATTGCAGAAAATATTGAACGGTGAGTTCATAACATTTAGCTTAGGTATACATTTGATTAAGTAATAATGAAGCAACTAAATACATTTGAAAGAAAAAAAATTAATACAACATTAATGATATTAGAGATGTAATAAAACAAAGGAACCATGTGATACCATTAATTCAGATGTGCCTAACTTGTTTTTGGATGAAGTGTAGTTAAGTTATCACTACTATAAATTATTGAAAGAAGTGTATATTTGTTAAAATATAAATTAGAACAAAGGGTAAAATAGAAAAAAAATAGAAATGGCATTAAGATTTTAGGAGTGGCAATAAGGGTACCCTTATTTTTTTCTCTATTCTTTTTTTTCAAATAATAATGACCGCTAAATACAAAAAAAGTGTTCATTTCAATTTATAAGAATGAATTTTCATCTATCTTTCAACTTATACTTCAATTTTCTAGTATGGAAGTTAAAGATGCTAAGTTTAGTGTAAAACAATACAAATAATAATATTTTGTTAGTTAGTGTTGTTGTATTATATCTTACTTCCCAAAGGAATAAAGAATCTCCAAATGATAGCTCTCGCCTAAACAACACCATAAACATTCGAATTGCAAAGAGATAATCTCCTCCACCAAGTGCTTCTGCATTTAGAAATAAATGAGATTGATGTACACTTTTTATATGGTTAGCAAGTTAGATGTGCAAAAAAAAAAATACAAATTAAGGAAAACATAACACTAGGTGATAAATGGGAACATAAAATGATTCCATAATTGGTCATTCATAAAATAATCATATTTAGCACATGAAGAAAATATTATTGGATATTCATAGAACAAACATAGAAATATGATTAAATATAAAGTATATGATTATATGATGTTAAGAAAATGGTGCACATCATGATGATCATAGTGATATATCACAAAGAAAATCATTCATTATTGTGCTTCTTTCTTAAAACATTATCCTTAGATATAGATAAAGTGAAATTAAACGAGTATGATGAAATTGTTAAATTAGATGTGCTACCACCAATCATAAAAGCTTAAGTCGGAAGAGCAACATCTTTATACATGGACAACTAGGGAGATAATTAATTTTTAATATGCGTAACGTCGAGACTTGAACTCAAGACCTTTGATTCTGATACCTTATTAAATTAGATGTGCTACCAACAATCCTAAGTTGTCGTTTGGATCCGAGAACTTAAGTTCTATGAAGTTCCAAGAACTTATTGATTTGATATATTGATTCTATGGGTGTTTGGATGAACTAAAAAGTAATGATGGGAACTAAAAAGTTGATTTGATAGATTAATTCTAATGTGTGTTTGAATAAAATTGATGAAATCGATGAGAACCAATATTTGTTTAATGAAGATAATAAATTTAATTGAACAAAAAAGTAATAATAATAAATTATTTTAATGTAATATATTTAAGATAATATAATTAAATATTTTTTAATTATTTTAATAAATGATATAAATTAAATATTATGTATAATATAATAAAATAATTATTTAAATTTTAATTATAATTTAAGCAAAATAATAAAAAATAGTGAAAAGTTAAATAACTAAAATAATTTAGGAAAAATAATAACAAATAATAAAAATAACTTATTAAATTTAAAATTAATAATAACTTTTTATATTAAATAATAATTAATAAATAAAAATATAAGTTAATTTAATTAAATAAGATTAAAGAGAGAGTGAAGAGAGATAAAAGAAAAAAACGACAAAAGAAAAAGGTAAAAAGAAAAAAATGTCACGTCAAGAAAAAAAATAAAAGGAAAAAACAATTGGTTCCTGCAAAATTGGTTCTTGCAAAATACAAGAACCAAAGCACCTGAACTTGGGGTCACGTGACCCCAAGTTCAGGTGCTTGGGATCCCGCGCTAGTTTCACCAAATGTCACATCGTTTGACGGAACCAACGAGAACTCGACCCAAGTTCTGACTTGGTTCCCATCCCCAAACAGGCCCTAAAAGTTTAAATCAATAGAAAGAGCAATATCCTTATATATATTCTTAACATAAATGTTGGATGAAAAATGCATGGATTTCATTTAATGTTCAATTAGCAGAGTAAACTAGAAAGGGCAACGTATTGTATACTTGTATTCAATTCGTACCTTAGAATATTTCCATATTATTTTTAAACAAAGAAATAGTGTAGTGCATGTATAGTTCCTTTATGTATAGCACAATGTATTTCTATATCATCTGTGCGCACCATTAATTTTGGAATGACTCTAACTAAACATATATTATTTTTTTCATTTTATTTGACATATTTTATTATTATTTATTATTGTCACATTCCATGAGTTACATGTAAAGTTACATCTAAATATATGAAGCATCAAATTAGATTCCATTTCTCAAATGTAAAGAAATTTTCATAAATGTAATAAAAAATTTAATGATTCAATTTTCTTGCACTAGATGTGCTAAACTCAAGTGCATTACAAATTACTTTCCCATTTCATCAACCTTTATTATTTTCTATAAAATACATCAAGGATAATTTGAATTTTGAGGAAATGAGTTCTAGAAATAAGTTAAGTAATAAATATTAGTTATGTTTTGTACCAATAGAATGTGTTATATGAGAAAATAAATTTCCTTTGAAAAAAATGTAAAGGATCTTCTACCTAACTCTTTTAAAACTTGATCAATGATAATTCATTTTTTTGTTCACTTCTTTTTTTCCAAACACAAAAAGGTAAAAAATAACAATACTAAGAAGAATTCAATAACATACCTAAGTGTTGATGGAGCTTGGGATCCAAAGTTTGAGTTATAGATGCGAGAGTTTGAAGTTGATTCTCAACACCCATTGTTCTATCCGAACATCTAAAATTTCCTCTCTTTACGAGTTTCGTTACGGAAGTTAAATATGACAAGAATAAAAATTTTCATCAACGCAACATTTAATATGATATATTTCAATTAGTTTATACTATATCAATCTACAAATAATTGAAATAACATTTTCAATGATATATTGCAACCTAAATTGGTAAATGACTCCTAAAGGATAACTAACAATCATAATTAAGACTATAAAATACAAGTGATAACATTTATTTATATTTTAAAGTGGAGAAGCATGCAATCCTTTTTTGGCTAAATTTTGATGCCAACACACCAACATAAGGACTTTCATCACTCTAAGAAGAACCTAGGGATAGCTTGCAAGACAAGCCTAACCACTAGGGGGCAGGGGCAGAGCTAGACAAGTTATTTAGAGGGTGCACAATTTAACCTAATATCATCATGAAAAAAATTAGAATATATGAAAAACAATATAAAAAATATTCCAAATAATTATGTTATTTATTTTAATAATTTTGTATTCTAATTTTTTCGCCATGAATTATATTTTGTGATGGGGGTGATCTTTTCTTGAAATATTTCTCTATTCCCATGCTTAATTGTAAAAAAAATATTAACATTGAACTTAATTTGAGCAAATTGTAAAAGAATTGAAAAAATCTACAAAAGAGTAAGTAATTAAACATATCTAATTTGATCTAAGAAAAATAATATGACAATAAAATTCTAGATAAAATTTCAATACATTATTTTTGAAATCAAATATACATAAAATCAATAATAATTAACATGCAAAAAAATTGATGTTAAAATAAAAAAAATAAGTATAATGAAAAATATTTATGGAGAAAAATCTTACCTTTCAAGACTTTCTTTGCAGCTTTAAGAAAAATAATGATGATTTTTTGAATACAAATTAAGCTAATTATATAGGTGAAGTTAATAAAGTGATTACATTCATATATTAATTATATTTGACTCGGACTAGGAGCACAGATAACATTTATAGCATGAGCATTACTAACCAACTACCCAACTTTTCACATGTGTAACAACATTGCTACTAAATAGCATTTATAATTTCATGGGGTGCTAGTGCACCCCCTTCCCTCCGCCTTTGACTAGGGGTAGAGCCAAGTGGATGTAGACTAGTGATTTTATCTATGTAGCATCTCTAGTTTGATGAGGATTCAATCATGCTCAATTGCATCTTTTTATCTATGCATTTTCTAAGGTTACGTTGGAAATTTAACTTTTATTACCAACATCATTTTATTCAACTATTTACATGGGATAATAGTATTTTTTATCATTTTGTTATGATAAATACTTATATGTTTAACATAAGAAGATATTTATAGTGATAATTATAGTCTTTATTTTGTAATGTTTATTTGTAGAACTTTGTCTTACAATTTATTTATGTTTATTTAGTAAGAATTTGATGTGTTAGGATTTTACAAACCATGTTTATGTCTTTTTGGTATAGTAACTTAGGAGATAAATTATCATATTTTCTCTTATATGGATCCTTTATAGACTAATATATCAATATTTGTTATTTATATTACATGAGTTATGTTACATGTTTTATTTGTATATATTAGAAATACATTTTAATAGTCAATTGTATTTTCATAAATTAATTTAAGAGTATTTTCCCTTATTCCGTGTGCAGATTCATAAATAAATTTATAGTATTTTATGTTAGATAATTTTTTTTCATTTATTATACTATACAAAGATCCAAATATAATTTATTATTAACACTAGTTTTATAAAATAATTTAAGAAATAATCATAGTGAAGAATGTGAATACAACATTACAATAATCTTTTCATTTGTACACTTAGCACTATAATCTTATTAATATTAATTATGCTTTTAACTATTAATATATAAATATTATTGTATTCAAATGCTATTTATGTATATTTCATATATGGTATAATAATGTGAACTCACTAACTTGATTTCTTGGCTCCGCCACTACTCACCACTAAGAAATCTAATGAGAAGCTTTCTTAAAGGAAAGTTGAAGAGATACTACTGTATAACATTAATTTTTTTACTATTAAATTTGGCTATCACACAATATGAACCAAACACTTTTGATGGCAAAAAATGAATCAACAAATCATATATGGATAATAATAGAAGAACTATATATCAATCTATGGCTATTAAAAATAAATCAAATTTGATTGTTATTTTGAGCATGTTCAACTTATACACACAACAATAGCAAAAAATGTTGTTGATTGTGTTGGTAACCTAAATACAATATTTATCTTTTTGACATTTTTTTGGGAAAATTCCATTG
The DNA here is from genome assembly GCA_001647135.1 of Pontederia paniculata. Taxonomy (NCBI): domain Eukaryota; kingdom Viridiplantae; phylum Streptophyta; class Magnoliopsida; order Commelinales; family Pontederiaceae; genus Pontederia; species Pontederia paniculata. The sequence goes on along the minus strand of LTAE01001147.1, from coordinate 45,407 downwards.
TTTAGGAGATCCAAGAATATTTATGTAGTGAAATTTCAAGTTATTCTTTATAGAATTTGACATATGGTTTAAAATTAGAGGATATAAATAATACTTATAATCATCAATAATAAAATATGGAAGAAGTATACCAGTCTACGCATCAAGCGCTCAAAACACCAAAACGCATCTGCTTCATCTTCGAGAAGAATTATCATTGGAGAACAAAGGTCACTCATTCCTGATCAGTATTAAAAACCATAAACTATAATGATTCTATAAGTTTATTGATAAAAATATATGAGAAACATAGCATTAAATCATCTATAGATGAATATAACATATAGTTTATTTAACTATATTCTTTTTATCAATCTAAATTAAGAATTATTTATTAACCCTTGAGAGCAAGGATGTGATCTAGATATTTAACCCTTGACTCATGGACCATAAATATTAGTTTGATTCTCATTAGTGAGAGATTTATGTAGCTCTTATCTATTTTGCACCAAATTTACTGGTCTCCCTTTTAGCAGAAAAACAAATACGATAGCACAAACACATTGCGCCTAATTGAATGACAACTACTTGTGAAAATAGGTCATGATTTGGGTGTGAGAAAGTGTTGGACCTTTATTAATTTGCTGCGGAGCCCACGTAAGAAATAAAATAAAAAGAAAAAGATTGGAGTTTGACTTGGTATCAAACTCCATCACGTGAGGGAGTTATAAAAGAGAGGAGAAGATTGAAGCTGTGACATGCTACGCGAAGAAGAAAAAAAGAAAAAGGGAAGATTTTTCCAGCCGCCGCCTACACATTCGCCGAGAGGAGAGGAGAGAGAAAAATAAAGAGGAGAAAGAAAGTCTTTTGATGTTCATTTAGAGATGAGTTTTAATTTGTTTTCAATAAAATAATGAGTCTTGAGGCATAGATTCTCTATATCCTTCTTATCAATCTTTGATATTTCGGTGAGATTCTTTTGACTTCTATCCCGATTTTCGAAGAGATTATTCTGTGAGATCCAAGATTATTTCTTGAGGTTTTTATTTTTGTATTCTTCTGCTGAGATCAGAGAATAAACTTTGTATCCTGTCATTTTTCATAGTGGAAGATTTGTTGCTCGTTCCCGTGATTTTTTCCTCTCACCTTGAGAGGTTTTCCACGTAAATTTTGTGTGCCTCTGGTCTGATTTAGTTATCTTTATTATTGTCATAAAACCATTTAAATTTATGCATTAAGGGAAAGAAGATAATTTCATAAATATTTGTTCAGTCTTTTTCCAATAGTGGTATCAGAGCTCGAATTATCAAACTGCATAAATTTAATGGAGGACAATAATAATGCCCCTAGCCGGATGCCTGTTACTGAGTTCGTTACCTAATAGTTGACATCAATAAAAATCATGTTTGATGATGAGATCTAAGCATTATTGTTACTGAGTTCGTTACCTGATAGTTGGGAAACACTTGTTGTCTCTCTAAATAATTTGCTCCAAGAGGAAAGTTATCTTTAAAGTTATCAAGGATAGCTTATTTAATGAAGAGACAAGAAGACAAGAGCACAGACTCAACGACTCATCAGAAGCATTGATTATTGAAGATCGTGGGAGAAACAAATAGAGGAACTCTCACAGTCATGATCGGTCAAGATCCAAAGGAAAATCGAATTCCAGAAAAGACCTTACTTGCCATTACTGTGGCAAGCCGGGACACTTCAAGAAATAGTGCAAAAAACTGAAACGTGATAAATCACATGAAGGGTCTGACGATGATGAAAAGGAGAAGAAGGGCAGTGATGGAAATAACTTTGCAGTGGTCACATCTGGTGATGTGTACTTTCTTACTAAAGAAGATTGTGTCAGCGTTGTGAGTCAAGAATCAATTTGCATCTTAGACACTACAACTTCATTTCATGTTACCCCCGCAGAGATGTCTTCTCGACATATACAGTGTGTACATTTGGTTCAGTTAAGATGGGAAACAAGTTTGAGTCCCAAATTGTTGGCATTTGTGATATTTAATTTCAGTTGAAAAATTAGATGGGGAAGGCTATAAGAGCAACCTCAAAGAGGGAGTGTGGAAACTCAAGAGAGGTTCACTGCAAGAGGACAAAGAGATCATACACTTTATAAGACTGGAGCACAACACTGCACTGGTAAAGTAAACATGACTGAAAAAATGTCTCCTTCAGAGTTGTTGCACAAAAGACTTGGTCACATAGATGAGAAAGGACTTCAGATATTGACTCGACAAAATCTGCTTCCAGGTATAAAAGACACATCTCTTGATATATGTGTGCATTGTTTAGCTGGTAAGCAGACTAGAGTTTCATTTAATAGAACTTATTCATATAAAACTTCGCATATTCTTGATTTGGTGCATACTGATGTTTGTTATATAAAGGATAAAACCCTAGGTGGCTCTCTTTATTTTGTTACATTTATTGATGACCATTCTAGAAGAGTTTGGGCTATTCCTATAGCACACAAAGATCA
>LTAE01001147.1:26408-41937 GCA_001647135.1 Pontederia paniculata | reverse complement strand
AAAGCAGTTTCATCACCACTTGCAAGTCACTTCAAGTTGAGTTCTAGACAGTGTCCAAGAAATAATGCTGAGAAACAAAAGATGAAGTATGTACCATATGCTCTGCAGTTGGTAGTCTGATATATGCAATGGTTTGCACAAGGGCAGACATAGCATATGCAGTTGGTGTGGTCAGTCGATTCCTATCAAATCCTGGTAGAGAGCATTGAGATGCAGTTAAGTGGATTCTCAGATATCTTCAAGGCACTTCTAAAGTTTGTCTATGTTTTGGTGACTCTAATATAATACTAGAGGGTTATACTGATGCTGACATGGGCAGGTGATGTGGATAGTAGGAAATCTACTTCTGATTACTTGATGACATTTGCAGGAGCAACAAACTCATGACAGTCCAAGTTACAGAAGTGTATTGCACTATCAACAACTGAGGCAAAATATATCGCAGCTACTGAAGCATGCAAGAAAGTTATGTGGATGAAGCAATTTTTGGAGGACTCAGGCTTGAAGCAAAAGGACTATCCTGTTCATTGTGATAATCAAAGTGTTATACATCTGAGTAAGCATTCTAGTTTTCATTCTAAGTCCAAGCATATTGATGTGCGTTATCACTGGATTCGTGATGAGATAAAAAAGAAGAGATTTTTCCTTTAGAAGATCCATATTGACAAGAATGTGTCAGATATGATGACTAAGCCTATACATAGAAAGAAGATTGTGTTCTGCAGGAAGCATGCAGGTTTGTTGGAGCCCTCCGCATAATTAAGAAGAGGGAGTTTGTTGGGCCTCTATTAATTTGTTGTGGGGCCCACATAAGAAATAAAATAAAAAGAAAAAGATTGGAGTTTGACTTGGTGTCAAACTCCATAACGTGAGGGAGTTATAAAAGAGAGGAGAAGATTGAGGTCGTGAGATGCTGTGCGAAGAAGAAAAAAAGGAAAAAGGGAAGATTTTTCCAGTCGCCGCCTGCACATCCGCCTAGAGGAGAGGAGAGAGAAAAATAGAGAGGAGAAAGAGTATTTTGGTATTCATTTAGAGACGAGTTTTAATCCGTTTTCAACGAGACTTCAGACATAGATTCTCTACAACCTTCTTATCAATCTTTGATATTCCGGTGAGATCCTTTTGATTTCTATCCCGATTTCCGAAGAGATTATTCTGTGAGATCCAAGATTATTTCTTGAGGTTTTTATTTCTGTATTCCTCTGCTGAGATCAGAGAAGAAACTTTGTATCCTGCTGTTTTTCATAGTGAAAGATTTGCTGCTCGCTCTCGTAATTTTTTCCTCTCACCTTGAGAGGTTTTTCATGTAAATTTTGTGTGTCTCCCGTCTGATTTAATTCTCTTTATTATTGTCATCAACCCATTTAAATTTATGCATTAAGAGAAAGAAGATAATTCCGCAAATATTTTTCAGCTTTTCCTAATAGAAAGGACTTGAGTTGTAAAAACAAGATATTGCTAATTTTAGACATCTCAAAAATCTTTTATGATGATACAAGAATGCAACAAGGAAATATTTCAGGAGCAGAATCTTTTAACTAAAGAAAAGCACTAATCATTTTACCACTTTATTTGACAAATAGATTAGGACTCCCTAAAATAAATAAGTAAATGACTATCTTTATATAGAGAAAATAGTGATCGAAAAATATTTAAATAATTCACATAAATTCTTCGAATTAGATACCCACCTTGGCAATAACCAATATCTTTGTCAATCCAAGCATATATAGCTAAAATGTCCCAAAGTTTTGTTAGGTTTTCTTTCTTCTCATAAAATACAAGAGTTCTGTCTGTTCGGAGTACATCAAGACCTACATAAAACAATAACAATTAATTTGAAAATAACAACAAATAAATTGACTAGGAAATATTTGAATATAAATGAACATATTACATTGGTGTTCTAATGACATTTTATTAGTAAGATCTTTAGCTTTACTATATTTCTATTAAAAATATTTATTATTATAAAATTGATCCTATTTTTTAAAATTTGTTCAAGTCAAATATCTAACCAAAAAAGTTGAAAGAAAATGTTGTGTTAGATTTGTAATTGTGTTGGATATATATTTTGAAATTCAAATTAAGAATAAAATACCAATTATATTGTGTAAATTGTGATTCGAGCATTCCAACTATTAAAAGAAAAGCAAAGCATTAAAATATCTCAACTGAATGGTATTAGTTTATTAGATTTTGAACTTAAACATGTTACATCGTGTCTACCTACCAATTTGATGTAGTGTGAGCTTCCATTCAATGACTTCCTTATCCAAATGAGTGCTACTAATAACGTCAGATCCAATCCCTTTGGTATTAATTTCATCTTCAGATTGAGGTGTCACAGATCGAGTTTGATCTGGAGTGGCTTCTAGAAGCACCAATGGGTCTTGAATAGGTTTACCATTTTCTGTAATGATTGGAGCTGTAATAATTTTTCCACTACCAACATGAGAATCCTTCGCGTGACACTCTTCCTTCAATTTAGCATATTGTTTTCTATATTGGACAAAAAGATAAATGTTATAAAGCCAAAAGTGGATATGAAAATTTTCATTACACACACACACATATTGTTATAAATATCCACAAAATCTAAAATTGAATCATGGTAGAAAGTACAATTCAATGATATTATTAACCGATTCTTAAAAGATGCCACAATCAAGAAGCCAAGTAATACACTCAATTTACTTATATGAAATATCAATTTTAACTTTTTATATATTCTTGTCAAAAGTATTCAACAACATAAATACATGTTAGAAAATAAGCTCAAGTTATAACTACCTCCGTTGTTGTCTCAATTGTTCTCTCTCATCAAATGTACTTTTAGGATCAAAACATCCAAGTAAAAACTCCCATACTTCTCCTCTAATCGAAGGATGAACACCCTATTCAATTCAAGAAAAAAAATGAACTATAACATCACCAAGGAGTGTAAATACCTTGAACAATAAATATATATATATATATATATATATATATATATGTATATATGGCGTAATCCATTGTTATGTGTAAATAATGAATACTTAACATGTATTTTTTTGTAGTCTCATGTGTAATATGTTGATTAATAAAAATAAATTAGCAAATGAATGGTTTCCAAATGTACCTTTTCATAAATATTATATTTACATTCTTCCATTGACCTTGCAAATAAAAAAATTGTTATTTTCTTTGCGAGAATTGATAGTGACAATTTAGATGTTAATGACAGCATGAATTGAGATATATAATGAGAAATATAAGTTAAATTTGTTTTAAATTATGAGATATTTGTGATGTATTCACATACTTTGTTGAGGCCTTAGGTAATTGAAATCGAAAACATGTAAAATTTAAAAAATTTATGATGAGTTCTTATGAAAATAATGTGGATTTTGATATTAAAAATCTTAATGAAATTATAAAAAAGTTAACCTTTGAATGAAGTAGAAATTAATAAGTTGTCTCATGTCTTAAAATGAATTAATATGTCAACATTTTTTTCATTTTATATATTAGGAATATATATAAAAAGGAAACGAATGTCTCATTAAGTATAACAAGAAAATCTATATCAGCATTTACTTTTAGAATGAAAACCATGGCCTAATTATCATGGATAACACCTTGTGAATTATGCATTGAGAAAACATACGAGGAAAAATTAATGAGGACCATGAAAAATGATAAAAATTATACGCTTGCTTTATTGCTTAGAAGACAAAGAATGTGTTACAAATTTGATCATTTTAAGATAATGCTATTTAATTACTCATAATAATCATTAGCTTCTATTTAAAATTACCTTAAAAAAAATTTAATTAGAACTTTCTGTCATGTTTTAGCATATTGTGTATGGATGGAATATAGTTTATATAGCAGTGAGAAATTAATGTAAATATACCATCTTATTAAAAGAAATAGTTTATGTTATCCATAATTGAGAATGAAATAATAGAGTTTATTATTTGGACCTTTCGATGATTTAATATTAAGTTCATGGAAAATGTATCAACATGAAATGACACTAACAGTTACCCACAAAGTAAAATTTTATTTTGGAAATATCAATACTTGCTTACCTAGTAAATGGATATTTATTACTTAAGTATCTAGAAATGTTATTGAAGCTTGTGCTAAAATATATCAAACAAAGTCAGTATGTTACTCCTCGTTGTATGCGGCTTAGAACCAAAGCAATGTCCAAGTAACCCTCAGGACTAAATGCAGCACGCCATCTCCGTGCACTAAGAGTTTTTCCATCCTAAAAGAAGAAATTTTAAGAAAAAATTTAAACATGAAATTAGACTATTTAAAATGATATTCGTTGAACTCTAAAAAACAAAATAGATATCTAATGAAAGGTTCATGTAATACCATTTCTCTTTTGAGTACTCTATATGTAATTGAGAGAGTGTCACTAATCCTTATAATGCAATAGTTTCTCATCTCATGTGTCTCCTTTTACTTAATCATTCACAACAATATTAAGCCACAAGTTTTTACTAGCCCAAGATGTCACCATAAACTGAAGATATTGTCTTCATGGAATAGTGGGGCATATGTATGATATAACAATAACTAATGATCACTTGAACTATTTTTCATAAATTAGTTAATAGCAAAATTCACTTTGGAAAAAAACAATAATGAAATATCTCTTTTAATATTATCATAATGACAAGTTTTGGTTTCACGTCTATATTTAATAACCATAATATCTAACTAAAGTACCTTCTATAAGCCCAAATAAAATAAAAGAAAAAACAAAAATGAGAAATGTAAGAAAGAAGAATAAACAAACCCTGATCTTGAACTTTGTCTTTGGCCCCTCATCACACTCTGATCGTACCTCATAAAAAGAATCTGCTGGGACTTCAACTTTGTTTTTCCAAATTCCTAAATCCCCACCAAGAAACATATTAAAATGTCAAATACGACAAAATTTGGCTACTATGCTAGCTAGAGTTGGATTCCAACACTTCGATCAAATGCCAAAAAATTCAAACTTTATGCACAAATGATGAAGAAGGAATCCAAGTCGAGCATTGGGGAGAGGGAGAGGGGAGAGAAAAAATGTCTATTTTATGGAACTTGGAGGTACAAATCGATCTATTTTGTAAATAGGTGGAGTTGGAAAGGTTCTTCATGGTTAAAATTGTTTAGTTTATTAGTTTAAGAGATAAAATCATATTTATTACAATAACTATTTTAAGGATGAAGGCAAAGAGAGAGGTCAAAGGGAGAAGACCAATTCCAATAGCCTTAAAATTGATTGGTTGCCTATTGAATTTGTTAAACAATTGTGTGCCAAATTTTGACTATTTCTTGTATTCTATTTTCAAGATTCTAGGAATGACATCATTAAATATTTTATGGTAAGAAAACTTTATGTTAACGGAATGATGGATATATGGCATTTTGAAACAAAAATATCTTCTTTTTGTTATCAAACGATTGGTTAACATAATATTTTTCAGTGAATATTTAGCAATGTGTAAATCCAATTTTATGGAATTCATGAATCTCATTGACCAAAACAATATTTATGATACTAAAAACCCAAAAAGTAAAACTATATAATATAAACTAATTTACATTACTCCATTCCCATAACACCAAATTATAAAATTCCCCTTTAAATTCTCCTAAAACGTACAAAACTAGTTATTATGAAGAGAAAAAAAATCAACTAATTGTCTAGAAGTTGGAAATTTAAAAAAATTCACATACGAAATTTTCTTAAATGTTATGGAAACACAAATACCATATCTAACTTGATACATACCAAAAGATAACAGTTAATTTGTAATAATTTAATGAAGCATTTAAGTATAATGTATAACAAACTAATTACATGGCAATTTGTTTGACACAAAATGACATAACAAGACACTAAAAACAAATTTTATTAGGTTAGTGCACTTCATTGCATGCATAATATTAAATTAGTTAAATAACTATGCATATTAATTCTGTATGATAATTTAGTTTTTTATTAACATTTTTATTATTTAGATATGTTTTGATTTCAAGAGATAATAAAAAATTGCAATTACATAAAGATAATTATGAAATATTCAACTTTCAATAGTCAATTACTTGAATTCTTATATAATAATTGATTGAAACTTATAATTTAATTTGAAAGTTCTCAACCAATTAGGAAAGAGTCCGAATTAGCTAAATAGATGATGATAGAAAAGTGTTTGTGTGTGAAATAATGCATTTGATCTTAGTTGTATACCTTTTGGAAATGACAGAAGGATCTCACCGGAATAATGACATAAAATGCTTTCCCTCTTGGCGAGGGTCAATCGACCACTCGTCCACCCGCATTTAATGTATCAAACTTTGCATATTGAAAAATTAGGATGCAAGCTTGTGTTTGTTTCATTAATATTGATATTTGGGATGTTATTTAAAAAAAATTACTACTCGAACAACTAATCCTTTAGAACAGACCGAAGGTGAACGACTTCTAGTTAAATTGGATTGGAAAGAGAAAATTTTCTTATATTGTGCTCTTGATGCTACGGAATTTAATAGAGCTTCTACTTGTAAAATATCTTATGAAATTTGAAAAAAATTGATTGTAACTCATGAAGGAATGGATAAAGTTGAAGTCTAGATTAAATATTTTGAATAATCAATATGACTCTTTTAAAATAAAAAATAATGAATCTATAAATGATATGGTTGTTAGATTTAATGATATTGAGAATTACTTAGCCTCCTTAGGCGAAACAAGAACTAACTCTTAAAATGTGAAAAAGTTTCTTAGGTCTCTCTCTCCAAAATTGCATACCAAGAGAATGGTAATTGAAGAGAATGACATAAACAAGCTTGAGTTTGATGATCTCATAGGCTCTATCCTAACCTATAAGATAGGGGTCAAGAAAGAACAAGAAGAATCAAGCATGAGCAAGAAGAAGAACCTTGTCTTAAAAGCAAATGAAGATAGTGATGAGACAAGCGATGATGAAGAGTTTGATGAGAAGAAGCTTGCTTTCTATGCAAATTTTTTTTTGACAAGTATCTCAAATTCTCAAGGCAAAAGAAAAAGAATGATCCACTTAGGAGAAGATCTTCAAACAAGAATAATGTCACATGCTTTGAGTGCAAGAAGATTGGACATTACAAAAATGAATGTCCAAGCATTGGAAAGAAGTCAAAAGATGGAGAATCCTCTAAGAAGAAAAAGAAAGCTCTTCAAACCACTCGGGATGAGAACGAGGATGAAAAAGCCAATTATCAAATTCCTCAAGTGGAGATGAAGCTTACATTTGCTTAATGGCAAATGAAGATGATGTAAATTCTAACTCCTCTAGTGATGCTGAATCTTTTGATATGCATGAAGAATTTAGAAATCTCACTAGAAAATATAGTGCACTTAAAAAGAAACATGAAAGTTTAAAAAAGGAATATGAAGATGTTAAAAGTGCACATATAACATCTTTTGTTGAAGGCGAAAATTGTAAAGTTTTGAAAGATAAAAGTACCAATTTTGAATTCTTGGTTAAAAGTTTGAAAGGTGAAAATAATGCTTTAAAAATTTCTTTTGAAAAATAAGAAGTTGTGATTAATTTTTGAAAAAAAGATGTTGCAATTTTGAAAGAGCAATTAACCAAATTTTTAAATAGGGAAAAAGTGTTAGATGCTATGCTTGATAGTGAAAGAAAATCTTCAAATAAATATGGACTTAGATATAGTACCTTTGATTCAAAGAAAATAAGAAAATACTTTTTGTAAAAGCATCACACTCTCATACGTCTCATTCATATTTCATTTGCTTTCATTGTGGTTATGATGATCACTACTCTTATTAATGCAATATTAGAAAATGGTGAAATGTATATATGAGGAAGATTTGAGTTTCAAATAGAAACACAACTAACCTAAGTGGACCTAAATTGGTTTTGGTACCAAAGAAGTGAAAGTCTTGAAAGAAATTCTCTTTTGTAGGGTACCACGAACAGAAGGAAGAACAATGACAAATGGTAGCTTGATAGTGGATGCTCAAGACAGCTGACGGGAGATCAAGTCAATTTCATTACTTTAGAAAAGAAGAACTTTGGAACTGTTACCTTTGGGGATAATGCAAAAGGAAAGGTCTTTGGAATATATAATATTGGTAAGGGTGACAAAGTTTACCTTGAAAATATTTGGTTTATTGATAGTCTTAAACGTAATTTGATTAGTATTAATCAATGGCGTGGCGAAAAAAATTTAGTCAAATTTGAAAAAGATAAATGATTAATATTGGATGAATTTGAGCAACTACTACATGTTAGTTTTCGTCACAACAATATTTATCAAATTGATTTTGAAGACTTGGAAAATAAAAAATGTCTTAGTGCTTTGCATAATGATACTAGTCTTTGGCATAGATGGTTGTGACCTATAAATTTCAAACTACTTTACAAATTTTTCAAAAATGAATTAGTAAGAGAACTACCCAAAGTTATATTTGAGAAAAAAATATTTTTTGTGATTCTTGTCTTAAGGGTAAACAAACTAAATGCTCATTTAAATCAAAAGGCATAATTAGTATAAATTAGGCCCTTGAAATTATTTCATCTTGATTTATTTGGATTCATTGATGTTGTGAGTCTAGGAGGCAAAATATATGTGTTTGTAATAGTTGATGATTTTTACTGGTTTACTTGGACGTTATTTCTTGCTCAAAATAATGAGGGCCTTAATATGTTTTCTAAATTTTTAAAAAGAACCCAAAATAAATTTGAAGTGAAAGTATCAAAAATTAAGAGTGATCATGAAAGAGAGTTTGAAAATCATAAATTTGAATAATTTTGTGAGGAGAATGGTATTTTTCATAACTTTTCAACACCTAGGACACCTCAACAAAATGGAGTTGTAGAAAAGAAGAATAGACCATTTCAAGAAATGACTAGAACTATTTTAAATGAAAATAATTTGCCTAAATACTTTTGGGCGGAGACCGTCAACACTTCTTGTTACGTTTAAAATAGAATTTTGTTTAGGCCTCTTGTAAAGAAAACATGTTTTGAAATTCTATATAAAAAGAAATATAATATTTCATACTTTAAAGTATTCAGATGCAAATGTTTTGTTTTAAATAATAAAGATAAATTAGGAAAGTTTGATGCAAACTATAATGATGCTATATTTCTTGGTTACTCCATGACTAGTAAGACATATAGAGTTTATAACAAACGAACACTTGTTGTGGAAAAATCAATGAATGCTAAATTTAATGAAACTAATGACTCTTTGAAAAGAAATGAAATAGATCTAGATAAGGACAATGAAGAAGTGATGGAGATTCAATCACAAATGGGAAATATGCGAATTGAAGAAAATATGCAAGAAGTCACAAATAAGGAGTTATCAATTGAAGAAGTCATTAAAGAACAACAAATTGAGGCTCAACAAGTGCTACCAAAGAATTGAAAGCTTGCATCATCCCATCCTCTTGATCAAGTCATAGGTAATCTAGCTGATGGAGTAAAAACTCGAAACTCCTCAAGGAACATATGTTATTTCTCGACTTTTCTTTCTCAAATAGAGCCAACAAATGTTGATGAAGCTTTAAATGACTCAAATTGGATAATTGCTATGCTAGAAGAACTTGAAAATTTTGAAAGAAATAGTTTGAAAGCTTGTAAAAAGACCCAAGGACAATCCTATAATTGGTACCAAGTGGGTTTTTAAGAACAAGCTAGATGATGTGTCATTGTGAGAAAGAAGGCTAGACTAGTGGCCAAAGGTTATTCATAAGTAGAAGGGATTGATTTTAATGAAACTTTTGCTCCGGTAGTTGTTATGCACAAATTTTATGGGTTAAACAACAATTATGCACAAATTTTATAGCTATGAGTAACCTTTGGCCACTAGTCTAGCCACGAAATGAGTTACTCATAAATGACTTTAGCAATTAAAATGCTTTTAGCTTTTGCATATTATAAAGGTTTTAAAATTTTTCAAATGGATGTTAAATTGACATTTTTAAATGGATACATAAATGATGAGGTGTATGTTGAAGAACCTCAAAGTTTTGAAAATACCGATTTTTCGAATCATGTTTTCAAGTTGTCAAAAGCACTTTATGGTCTTAAACAAGTCCTAGATCATGGTATGATAAATAAAACTCTTTTTTAATTGAAAATGTTTTTCAAAAAGGGAAGGTTGACACTACATTATTTTTAAAGCATCAAAATGAACATATCTTAGTTGTATTTATTTATGTTGATGACATTATTTATAGTGCTACTAATGAAGAATTGTGCAAAGGGTTTGAAGCTTTTATGCAAAGAGAGTTTGTGATGAGTCTTGTAGGTGAACTCAATTTCTTTCTTGGACTACAAGTGAAGCAAACAAAGGAAGGTATTTTCCTAGGCCAAGAAAAATATACAAAGGAAGCGCTCAAGCATTTTGGCATGAGCGATTGCAAACCAAGTTCAACACCAATGAGCACAACAATGAAAATGGATATGGATGAGAATGACAAGCCAATTGATCAAAAAATGTATAGAGGTATAATCAGTAGCCTTCTCTATATAATGATTTCTATTGAATATGGCTAGATTTCAATCCGCACCTAAAGAGAGTCACTTAATTGTCGTTAAGCGAATTATACGATATCTTAAGCATACAAGTGGATTAGGCATATGACATGATAGGAACTCCTCTTTTGATCTTCATGCATACACCGATGCAAATTTTTCTGGATGCAAAGTAGATAGAAAAAATACTAGTGAGATGTGTTGTTTTCTTGGTAGTTCACTCATTTCATGGGCTAACAAGAAGCAAAATTTTATAGCTCTCTCTACTGCCGAAGCGGAATATATAGCGGCCGGTAGTTGTTATGCACAAATTTTATGGGTTAAACAAAAATTACTTGATTATGGTATAACATGTTCAACAATACCATGAAATGTGACAATACTAGTGCAATAGAAATGACTAAAAATTCGGTTCACAATCTTGGACGAAATGATCATGTGAATCTCAAAAATATTTCTATTGAACATGTTTCTACTGAGATTCAACTTGTCGATATCTTTACAAAACTAGTGAGTGAAGAATTATTTTGTATGCTTAGAAGATAATTATGTATGCTTGATTTGTAATTTTATATCAATTCAAATTAAGTATGCCTTGGCTATGCAAGTGTCGCTCTTTACGTGAATTGAACATTAACAATGTGTTGCACAACACATACATTTGATTTAATAGTTAAAAATTCCATTTATGACTTGAAAATGAAGATTTTTTTGAAAAATTTTAGAGCAGTCCACCGGTTCAGGCGAGCGATCGATCGATTTAGAAGAATTCTGGCTTTCTTAGTGAAAGCGATCGACCGGTGCTACCAAACATGTTTAACGAATACTCAACAACGGTCGACCGCTTAGCACGACTTAAAAGAACCCGAGAGTCCTCATTTTTCTTTTCACTCTCATCTCTCTTGCTCTCTCTCTCTCTCTTCGGTTTTTCTTCTCCCTCAACTCCAAATCCTTTTCCCATTCATTTTCATCCCTGGAGATTGCAGATCACACGTCATCATCTTCGTGCTACTTTCTAGGGTTTGGCTTTCTTTTTGTTTTGTTTTAACTCCACTTTATTTTCTTGTGTTTTATCCACTTTCTAGAGTTTAACTCCACTTTCATTTTCATCCCTTGATCTTTCTTTCTTGTGGTCAAACTACTATCTTGAGATTACTTTCATCATTGTGTATTGAGGGGAACTCTTCACAACTTCTCTCTTGTCAAAATCTAATTTTCAAATTCCGCCCACCAAGTGTTTGATAAAACTTTTGCGTGAATTTCTCATTCTCTTTTGACTTGTTCCAAACGCAAAACCCCAACTTCCAAAGGTTCCACCGGTGTGTCTCGCAAGCAAAAAGGCCCAAGTTCATGTTCCAACCCGATTCTTGAAGAAGAATTTGACTTGTCCCTCTTTGTAAACTCCACAGTCGCCTCCAATTATAAAAAAAAAATGTATGCCTCGCGTAAGATTGTATTCGGAAAATGAGTGGATTGGGAATCCCTCAAAATGCCACGATTGCGTGATATTTCTGATGGCATAGGGTGGCTTCCCCTTCTCGAGATTCATGAGTCTATCTATCCTCGTTTAGTGTGTCATTTTTATGCCAACATGTCGTATTCCAACAATAGGAACACTATCGAGTCAATTGTCCTTGGATCTCCCATTGTCCTCACCTCGACTAGTTTTTTTGAGCTTCTAGGTGTACCCACTGAGGGTGATACAGGATTTGTTACATATGTGTGGAACTATCCTGTTCGTCTTGATGAAGTTATTAATGTTGTATTTGAGGTCGTGTGATCGTTTTTCGTCCAAGGGTGCGCATATGCTCTTGAGTCTTGTTCTTAAAGCCGCACGCTACCTCCTTGGCCACATTTTCTTCCCTCGCTCTAGTCATCACACTGACATTATCAGGATCTCTTTCATCTCTACTGTCTTTTGAACCTTGATACTGTCCTACCAATTTTGGAGCGACCATGATCCAGACCTTAGTTAATAATAAGAAAATGATCCTTCCTGCTCATGGTCAGAAGACCAATATTTACTTTGGCCACTCGCATCTTTCATATTAGTGAGGTTCCTATTCTTGATGATAAGGAGATCTAAGGGATGAGTCCTACATGTATTACTGGGGCTGGTACACTCAGTCGCAAGGGTTTGCGCTATCGTGATGACGAATGGAGGTATGTTGGAAAGGGGAGAAACGTTGCACCAGATTCTGATTCAGAGGAGGAGCCCGATGATGTCCCTCAGACTGAGCAGCCGATGGACACTGACCAGGCTACAGACAGTCCTGCCTCTCTAATAGGATTTACACGTGCTGATTATGATAGCTTAGTAGCTAGGATGGATGTCTTAGAGCTTGGATAGCAGCAGATCAAGCGTCGAGTTCAGTCCTCTCAGGCGTGTTTGTTTGCCTATCTACGATCGATAGGATTTGATACCTCTCCTTATGAGGATGATGCGGGAGCACCAGATGCTTAGGATTGTTTTATCTTTTTCTGATGATGTCAAAAGGGGGAGAATGTGTGATGTTTAGAAATTACTTTTGTTTGGTTGCTTTAGATTTTGGTTAGTTCCAAGCCATGACTATGTACTTTGGATGCTTGGATTGTGATCTTGACTATGTTATTTTGGTTATGCTATGGTCTTTGGATTATCACGCTCTTTGGATTATCACCTTATGTTATCTATGCTACATTTAAATTATTTTGAGTATGACTAACTTATGATGAGAAATATATTGTCGCCATATTTTTTTGAAAATTATTTGTTCTCCCTTAATTATGATTGTTAATGAAATATGAACTATGTTTATGCATATATTAAGGGGGAGCAAAAATTAAGGGGGAGGTATTTCGAATTATTATTATTTTTGCAAAAATTAATCACATAGGTTTGTCATCATAGAAAAGGAGGAGATTGCTAGTTCAAAGGTTACATCCCACATATTTTGATTATAGAAAAATCATTGATTAAAGTTATTTAATTAAGTATTAAGTTGTGCAGCTTATAGGTTGAAAAATAAGTGAATAAGGGTATTCAAAGATAAAACGGTCGACCGCTCCAGGGCAATGGTCCACCGGTATGAAAATAACAACAGTCGTTTCGATAGGTCGATGTAGTGGTCGACTGATCTGCCAAAGCGGTCGTCCGTTCCGGATAACAGAGCCGAACTTTGCCTCTGGACGAGAAATGGTCGACCACTCCAGTACAACGCAGGACAACAGTCGATTGGTCTGCTGCCATAGTTTTTTTGTCCGGTCGACCACTCTGGATGATAGTGTTGCATTTACTTCTGGACAAGGAACGATCGATTGCTCCAGGACAGCGGTCAACCGGTTTGCTCCCACGACTAGTTTTCGTCGGAGCGATCGATCACTACAAAAGGAACGGTCGACTGGTGGCAAGCAGAACATTCTAATAGCTATATTTTTGATGTCCAATAAAAGTGGGAAAAGATGGAAAACGGTCACGTTGAAGGCAAGAGGCTATATAAGAGCATTTAAGAGGTTGCAACAATAACTAAGTTGAAGAATTCATCTTGCACACTTCCAAGATCATCCAAAGAGCATTTAAAGCCTAAATTTGCAAATTTCTTCTCCTTCTCTCTTTTCTTAAGTGGGGTTATATTGTAAGAGAGACTGTGTGAGAAGTCTTCCTTGTAAT
This sequence comes from Pontederia paniculata, assembly GCA_001647135.1. Classification (NCBI taxonomy): domain Eukaryota; kingdom Viridiplantae; phylum Streptophyta; class Magnoliopsida; order Commelinales; family Pontederiaceae; genus Pontederia; species Pontederia paniculata. Next base: position 27,747 of record LTAE01001147.1, on the reverse strand, counting down.
CTTGAGAGAAAGCTCATTGTGAAAAGAGGTGTGGTCTTGTCTCTTGAGCGGAGAAAAGACTAGTATTGTAAAAGGCGGAAAGAAGAGTTCATAGTGGAACTCCGAGGTTCTCAAGGCTTGAGAAGTCGGAGCGGGGACGTAGGCTAAGGAGTTGGGCCAAACCTCGTCAACATATTTTCTTCTCATGTTTGCATTTTCTTTCTCTCATTTTTCTTATAAATTTGCTTAGTGATAATCTACTTTCTTTATAATTATTGCGAAAAACATTTTTACACCAATTGATGCGACTTTTTTGACCTATATCAAATCCCTGGCAAAGACGCCAAAAACTTGATGCGTACTAAATACACTAGCAAGTGCACTAGTCGTTCAAGTAATAAAGTGAAAAAGAGCAAGGATGTCGAACCCACGAGGACTAATGTAACCTAGCCTTATGTAATTCCAAAAGTAGTAAATAAAAGATTAATTTCAGTTCTGATTCAGAAGATAAAAGATAAGAAAAGATAAAATTTCAGAGATGAGGTCAAATAAGATCAAATCAACTTGGAAGATTTAGGAATCTCTAACCACTAATGATGGACTAAGTTCTGCCTAAAGTATGATCCTCTAAACAGACGCAATCAACTATCTCAACTTCAGATTAATCGAGATGTTTAAACGAATCCACCCTAAATCAATCTAAACCTAAGATGTTTTAATGTTGCAGAACTTATACTGTTGACCGCTTAAGCAACTCCAATCAACAGGACACACAATCTAAATCTCCCACGAGTAATCAGATTATGACACAAATTGCTGACTTAAGTTTCAAAAATCAATTCCTCCTAATGCTCATATCAACGAAATCAATTTACACTAAACAGTCAAAAATCAAACTTCATTATCATCACAAAAAAAAAGAAAGCATTAAAAACAACAATCATATTCTTAAAGAAACAAATCTATAAACTCAAATCTCAACTAAGGTTCAGAAGTTCCTAACATAGATAACTAAAATAGGAATTAGTTCTTCCAAAGAAAATAAGAAAGCAAGCTATATATCTCTACAGAAGATCTTCAACTCTTTGCTCTTCTTTCGCCTCCAAAATATTTGAATTCTTCTCAAGGCTTCGGGTGGATCTCTCTGGCTTCTTCTCTTCAAATTCGTCTCTCTATCCTCTGTGTATAATCTGAATAGCTCTGTTGTATATGATATCTTCTATTTATACCCTAGGGTCCCATAGGAATCTGCAGTAATCTCCTGATCTCTATCAATGACTGTGATTAGATCTCTTTAAAACCTCTTCTAATATGATAAATAATATTTCCTTTTGATCCCCAAAGAGTTTGGATAGGTTTA
>LTAE01001147.1:0-16818 GCA_001647135.1 Pontederia paniculata | reverse complement strand
AGCCCTTCGGACGACCACTCCTAACCTTGGGTTTGAAAGGTAATCTTGGGATCGCCCATTCCTTAACATCGGGCGACCTCCTCTATTCAGCCTTTTACTCTGGTCGTCCTTTCTTCATCACTGGTCGACCGGTTAACCTCTGATCCCTTTTCATATACTCCGTGCTTTTGCTCTTCACATGTATTCTCCCTTTAATGCTGGTCGACCGCTTCATATGCTTAGGACGACCACTGCACACATGTAGTTCTTCTGATAATATATATACATTACGTGTGCACAGGTCGTCCATTCCTTCAACTCAGGTCGACCACTACTCTGAACTTGAAAACATCCTGTTACAGAAATCAGCTCAACAAGTTCATCAGTACAGACTAAGTTCACTTACAAATTTGTGATCATCAAAACACTCTCGGGATCCTAGATTCAACACATTACGGGCCGTGATGAAGAAAGATCAACTACAATCAAACCCACCACGAGCCATTATGCAAAGTTACAACCTTTACAAGGGGCAATGCAACTTCAACCTAGACCGCTACATGTCGTGATGGTTCATTACAAGCTGTAAGGGAAGATATCACGACCGCTATGGCGATATAACGACCTTTACAACAACGGAAATTCAGATCGTAACAGGTCGTTACATTGAACCAACATACGAGTTATGGGTCGTAAGATTTCATCATGAGCCATGAAGAGTTGAGATAATATTAAAACAAGTATACTTACGGACTGTGATATTCTGTCATGGGTCGTGAGCAAAAAAATTTATATGTTCAAGATTTCAATATGATTTGATGGCCAGGAAGATTTATATTTGACCCGAGACTCTAAAGATTTGGATGAGTTTTTATGGGATTTCCAGCCCGATCATTGATCGAGAAGCAGATTTGATCGAAAGGTTCCTATGTCATTATCATCTAACCCTAGGAACCCTAATCATTAAGAGGGAATAAAAAGACTTCGTCTAGAACCTAAGAAAGGAGGCTAGGAGCTGTCAACTAGAGGTCGAACACCAGAAAGCAGAGAATTATTCCAAAGGATTGTTGAGGAGGAGTTGAGACCAATACTCTCGTTAAGGAGATTACTCAACATCCTTTTAATGTCCAGAAGAGTATTCTCTTGTTCCATAATTTGTTGGGATGAACTTTACCATGTTCTATAATCTGTGTGTATCTTATGATGATTTTGAGTTGTAAAGAATTGTTAATTAGGTTAGGATTTGTATACTTTTTCATTATAAATTTTAGTTGTCTCTTTTTCTAGACATGATTGCTTGAGTTTTCTGAGTTTATTCATTTGATCATTAACTATGAAGTATGGTCAATCTTTTATGCAATTCCTATCATGTAATTGTGATCCATTAAGGACTCGATAGTTTGTGGTATGTTAGATTAACCGTTAAGGGTGATTTAAAAGTTTAGGAAGACATTTAAATGCATCATATGATTATAATATGAAAGGTATAGCCGTTAAGGAATACTTGTTAGATTGTTGCATTTGGGTAGTTAATTTATCCATTAAGGAATGTCATATTAATAGGTGTTCATAATCCATTTGGAAAGTCAACTCTTGAGCAGAACTTGTGCGTAATTGGTGAGAAAGTATTAGTTTTATTCATGATCTTTGTTCTCATCTAGGCCCTAGTCATCACCTACTATCATTGTAATTTATCATTTTAATTAATTCTATTTTTGAATAATCATCAATCTATAACCCTATGTTTGTCTCCTATTAACCTCTATGATTAGATGGTTCCATTAGTTCCTCGTAGGATTGACAACTCTTATCTTTATCTTCTATTACTTGAATGACTAGTGCACTTGCTAGCATGTATTTGCCGCTAATGAATTTTTCACATCAAACTCCTTCTACCACCTAACAGAATGTCCTTCTAGAGACACTACAAACTTACTTCTTTGACTTGTCTTTTGACCAATTGACTAGTCAACATTAAAACTTGTCAGAAACCAACACTTAAACTATGACCAGGACCTATGCCATGTTCAAGTTGTGTCATCACGAACATCATCATGCTACCGCTGCACCATCATCATCTATTTAGACCTATTAACCTGCAAGATCAAATACAGGGAGGTAATTCTCACATGAGCTATGAAGTCCAATATATAAAGGTAATAAACACCAAGGTAAACCATATATGAAGATATAAATAAAGAAGAACATGGTCTATTATACAGTCATCATCATAAATAGTAGCTTTGCTATCAGTAACTTTCTCTTTTCCTTTACATGGGTTTACCTCTTTCTTTCAGTTACATAAGTCCTCAGTGGCAACAACATCAGTTGTATCATTATACTATGGTGCCCATTATCTCAATGTTCAGTGTGCTCTAGCCAGTTAGTACTTACTTAGTACCACTTTGTTCTTTTCTAATTATATTATCCTAAGTTTTCAATCATTACAACCAATAATGAGCCTTCATAAGTGCATAGAAGATTCTGGTAGGCCCCGACGCTAGTATGACTAGCTACGCCATGGGTCTTTATTTGACCCAAATAAAACTCCATTGACAGTAGTCCACAAGGGACTCAGTTGTTCCCGAAGGAACCAATTACCCCACTTATGAGGCATGTGTTAATAATATAGATAAATCCCTCAAATCACTTGGGGTCATCCTCTTCATGCATAAATTCAATCACAATCGTTATTCTTTTAAATCTCTTTATTAGTGTAGCTAGATTATCATTTAAGGACAACTACACAGAAGGAATATTAAATGATTTGGTCGTATTTTGTGGGGAACACAATCTGCATCAGAGGATGACAAAGTCTGTGTTGCCCTTCTTCTGTGGGAGTGTAGCTGGAAGAACGCAAATGTTGTTTGTCCGAACGCAGTCCGAGTCATGGTCTCTGCGGTCTGTGTAGTGCCATTCATAATCCGGTCTTGAAACGTCCAACAAATATTGACTACACCATGAGGAGACATGATCAGTTTTAGGGTTAGGGTTTCTTTCGTCATTTTATGATGGAGGAACACGGCCTACTTATGATGCAATGCATATTATTTTCCTAGCTTTGCTCTAGCATCATTTGAGGAACACGACCTGCATCAAGGGTAGACACAATCCATTTTCCCAAGGTTCATCTACATGATCTATGTTGACAGGACAAGGCCCGCGTTAGAAACAAACACGGTCTGTTCGCTATTATGGTTTATGACAGTGCGAGATTCGATTCAAGGAGATTGATCCGACACATGTTTGCTCTAATTTTTAATTCATATAAGGAGAACACAACCCATGTTATAGTGTAACATGGTCCATGTCTAGATCATCCTTTTCTACATTGCGACATATTCGATCCATGTCGGAGAGTCACCCGGTTTGTTTCCCTTCTTCGCTCTGATGTCGTTTGAGGAATGCGACCCACAACAAGAACAACACAGTCTGTTATTAGCTTCACATGGTCCATGTCACGATCATATCATTGCTTAACTAAGTGCGGGCCACGTTAGGTAGGGACATGGTCTATGTTCGAGCCTCCGGGTGCCTTAGTTGTTGTGGTTCTCGTTTTCGTTCCAAAGATTTTTTAGAACATAAATATTAAGATTCAATGGGATTATAAACCTAATACAGGACAATACTAATCTTGAATCCTATTCATAAATTCCTCTAATTTATCATACACATATGAGAAACCCTAAAGTTGATCCCCTTATTTATATACCTTAATTTGTAGGCGGACAATCTTCTTCTTCCTTGCCCTAGATCATTCCCCTAGCTCCTCCTCCATCATAACCCTTCTTCCTCCTCCATAATGAACCTTCTTCTTGACCTCTTCCGCCATGATGATGTGATGCCGTGAGCAGAAAAGGAGACAAAGTAAAAGGGGGAGAGAGAGAGAGAGAGAGAGAGAAAATTTGTGAGGAGTGAGGAAGGGTTGGGTCCTATTTATAGGGAAAGAAATATTTCTAGTTCGAGTTCGAATGTGATTAGGAATTCTCAAAAATGACTTTGTAGTGATTATATTTTCTTAATATAACCTTTCATATTATTAAGAGTTTCTTAAAGGCTAATTTGTGTAGGACTAGGAATATTAAGTTGATTAGGAAAATATTAGTATAACAATTTAACTTTGACTCTTAACCTTTTCTTAATCCTAATCACAATCATATCATATCCCCTATTTTCCTATATTATCTTTAAATTATTGTTATTTTTTTAAAAAAATTGAGTGTATTAAAGAATGAGTCATTTTCACAATTATGAGCGCGTCCAAAGTCAAAATACAACAAAAATCATCACAGTCCATGAAGCCTTTATCACACTAGTGATCGAATGAGGCGATGACGAATGATGAATATACATTTGGTCACGGTAGTGTATCTTAAACACGAGCTATGAACATTCTAACACAAATAAGCTTACAATCGGCCATGATCGGACATTCTGGTTACGAGCCATGAAGAATTTGAAGACGGACAACCTTTTGGTTATGGTCATTAAACCCATTTCCTGGGCCATGAAATCTCGACGCTGTTGATCACGAGTTTCAATCACGGGCCTGAAGATAATGGGCCATGAAATCTCGACGTTGTTGATCACGAGTTTCAATCATGGACCATGAATTTAGTTTTTCAATTTCTTATGTGCATGAATGTTTTGTTTAATGCTTTTTCTTAATTCATTGAGATTTTGATCTTTGCTAGAATCCTAGATAGAAATAGTGATTCTTAATATTCTTTGGTGTCAAAAATTTATTTTTGAAGTTTTATTCAAAGCATTGCATACCATGCCTAGGACAATTTTGGTATGAGGTTTATTCGATTGACATCCTAAAGAGGATCAATAGGTAGTCTAGGAACTACAATATAATGCATCTTAATTTTTGATAGATTAGATTGACATCCTAGAGAATAACAGTAGAACTAATTTAGAGTTGACATAGTGGATTCATCTTGGAGAGGAATTCAAATTTTTGGTAGATCCTAACACTTATAGGAATGAGTTGAACTAAACTTTGATTAAACTTGTGGTAAAATATTATTTTTTCATATCTTATGTTATCTCATCCTGGTCTACTACTTGTTGTCATCAAAATATGATTTTATCTTTTATCTTATCCATAATCTTATTTTTTTGTAAACACATTTTATCTAGAAATTCACCTTATCTATTACTTGATATGATTAGTGCACTTTCTAGAGAATTTTTATTGACATATTAGCAAGCATCAAGTTTTTGTCACCGTTGAGGGAGATTTTTATTGCTTATCTATTCTGATTGCATTAAGCTACACTCAAATTTAGCTTTTTGGAAATATTTACTCTTGTTGGTTTACTAAGCAAAATCATAGCACAATAAGAACTAATTCATTTTGGACACTATAACTCAAGCAACTCGTTCTCGATCAAAACAAATGAGAATTGAAATAAAATTTGATCCAAAAACTGAGAGAAAAACCCAAAATTTAAGGAGAAAAGTAAGAATGCCTGAAGAAGAAAGAGTTATCATTGAACCTGAGCTGACAATGAGAAACTATGCCTCTTCCAAATAAAAGAATGCAGAGTCCAGCATAGTCCTCCTCACAATTAATGCAAGAGATCAATCCTTCCACTGTGAGGATGGTCCAAGATTATTAGTTTGGGGGAGCACTCTATGAAAATCCTTACATTCATCTAGGTAACTTTATTCGTATCCGTAACACTTTCAATGTTGTCAAGCTGTCTTATTTCCCTTTTCACTAAGAGACAAAGTGTCAACTTGGTTGAGTATCCTAGCAACTAGAGCCATCACAACTTAGAATCAATTCATTGACAAGTTCATCGCCAAGTATTTCCACCTAAAAAAGCTGCAAAGATGAGAAATGAGTTGAGGTCATTCAAGCAAGAAGATGATAAGACCTTGTATGAAGCTTGGGAGAGATCAAGGAAGTTTTGACTAAAGTTCTTGGTCACTGAACTCCTTTGTGGTAGATCCTTGAGGACTTCTACAATGGGTTATTCCAAGAAAATAAGTACAAATTACTCTTGAGGTTCAATTTTGGGGAAGAAGAGACCAAAGAAAATCTATGAAATTATTAAAGATTTAGCACTCAATTCTTAAGATAACATAGGGTTTAGAAACCACATAACAAGAAGTGTGCTCAACGTGGATCAAAGCTGCAACAATGAAGTTGTGGCTTAGTTGGAGTCACTCAACAAGAAGTTTGAGCTTCTGATAAACCACACCATTCAAAAATGTGAGTTGTGTGGAAAAGGACATCCCTATAATAAATTTCCCAACTCAACAATTCAGAGTCAAATAAATTTGAGAATTCTAGCTTTTTGGATGGTTCCTACCCTAAGAAAATAATTATTTCAACGACAAATTACAATTTGAGGTGGAGGAACCATCCAAATCTAGCAGGGAAACAAGATAAGCCTCTCCCACAAAGCTCTCAATGACCACCTGGAGAGCCAAAGAACAATATGAAGAATTGTTGACCAAATTATTGATCATTATGGAGTTCATAATGGCAAATCAAGATAAATCCCTTAGCAATCTTGAAGTGCATATGGTTCAGGTAGCAAATATCCTTCCAGGGTGAGCACTAAAATCATTACCAAGAAATATTGTGAAGAACCCGAAGGAGGAGGCCAAGACAATATCAACAAGAAGAGGCAACCAACTAGAAGATTCTAAGTTTCTTGCTGACCAACCAACTGTTGAACTTGATGGTCAAAGAGAAATTGGGGGGAATAAGAAGAGGTCAACCCTCGAGAGGAGCACAAAGACAAGGAAAAAGAAACTACTGGGCCTAAGACGGAAAAAGGTAGATCTCTACCTTACTCTCAAAAGTATAAAAAGGAACAATTGAATAAGCAATTGTTGAAGTTCCTTGAAATACTCAAGTAGTTACATATAAATGCACCCTTTCACAAGGCTCTAAGACAAATTCCTAGTCTTTCAAAATTCAAAAAAGAGGTATTATCAAACATGAGAAACATTGAAGAAATAAGAATTATGAAATTAACTTCTGATGTCGTGTTGTGTGTAAGAGAGATATACCTTAGAAGATTAAAGAGACTAGTAGTTTACTATCCCATGCACCATAGGGAACTTCCACTCTAAGGCACTTCATGACTGATGAGCAAGCATAAATCTCATACCCTATTTGATGTTCCTCAAGTTGGGATATGGAGAACTCAAGGAGTCCAGTGTTATGCTACAACTTGCATATTAGTCGGTTAAGAAGCCTCGAGGAATCATAAAAGATGTTCTGGACAACTTCGTGTTTCCAGTTCACTTCATCGTTATGGACATGGACTGTATGAAGAAGCTTCAATCATCATGGGAAGACCCTTTCTATCCACAAGAAATACTATGATCGATGTGCAATAGGGCAAGTCAACTCTTCGAGTTAACAATGGAGACTTAAGCTTCACAATGGCCTGCTCTCTAAAGCACGCTATAGATTTCTCTCCATGTTATGTTATTGACACCTTTGAAGATGACCGGTCTGATGAATTGGACAACATTGTTGTAGATTTTGTCAAAGACCCCTATGTTGAAATTTTAAGGTTCAATTTGAAAAGGTCAAGGATGAGTCCTAGCAAGTGGAGGAAGTAGAAGAAGAAAGCAAAGCTTTTCCAACTATAGAGCTTAAGGAACTACCATTTCACCTTAAGAATACCTTTCTTGAGGATAAGTCCTACCTTGTGATTGTTTTTTTTTCTTATTTGACTGAAGAGATGGAGTCGAGACTAATTGGAATTATAAGAAGACACATGCAAGCAATTGCATGGTCTATCTCAGATATCAACATAATTTCTCAATCAATCTACATGTACAAGATATTGATGGAAAACAATAGCAAATCCATGGTGCATTTTCAAAGAAGACTAAATCCAACATCGAAGGAATTAGTAAAGAAGGAAGTCATCAAATTGTTGGATGCATGCATAATCTATCATATCTCATATAGTCCATGGATTAGTCTTGTACAACTTGTTTTTAAGAAAGGGGGTATAACTTGATCATGCAAGCAATGAGTTGATACCCTAAAGGATAGTGATTGGATGATGGGTATGCAAACACTATAGGAATCTAAATGAAGCAACCTACAAGGATCATTTTCCTTTTCCCTTCATTGATCAGATGTTGGAATGAGTATCTTGGACATATTTACTACTATTTTCCTGATGGTTACTTAGGATACAACAAAATTATTGTGGTACTTGAGGAACAACTTGAGGACCAAGATAGCATAACCTTCACATGTCCTTATGGTACATACAATTACAGAAGAATGACCTTTGGCCTGTGCAATGCTCCTACAATTTTCCAGCAATATATTGTAGCCATATTTGTTAACATGAATGACTCAATTCTAGAGGTCTTTTATAGATGATTTTACTTTATTAGGGAATTCTTTTGATAAATGTTTTGAAAACGTGGAATCAGTTCTGCAAAGATGTGAAAATACAAATTTAGACGTGAATTGAGAGAAGTGTCACTTAATGGTCAAGGAGGGCATATACTAGGTCACAAAATTTCTAATAAAGGCATTGAGGTTGACAAGGCCAAGATAGATTTCATCACCAACCTACTTCCACCAGCCATAGTAAAAGGGGATAAGGAGTTTCCTAAGGCACGTAGGCTTCTACAAATAGTTCATTAAAGATTTTTCAAAGATCGTGAAGCCGCTGACGAACTTTCCCCAAAGGATGTCAACTTCGAGTTTGTTGTTGAGTGTTTTGAGGTTTTTCAAAGTTTGAAGGACAAACTGAGTTTTGCCCCTATAGTGGTTGCACTTGATTGAAGTTTACCCTCTGAACTCCGATGCAATGCAAGTCCTGGAGCGATTGGGTTCATGTGATATATGATGCAAGTCGGACCCTTACCCCCACTACAATCAATTATACAACTATTGAGAAGGAATTCTTGGCGGTGATATATGCCTTCGATAAATTTTGCTCCTACCTAATTTGTTCTACAATCATTATTTACACAGACCACATGGATATTCGTCACCTGATGGCCAAGAAAGATGCCAAACTAAGACTACTAAGGTGGATTCTTCTCCTTCAAAAATCTAACTTGGAAATCAAAGACAATAAGGTATATGAGAATGTGGTGGTTGAACACCTCTTAAGGCTGGAGCAAGCACTACAGGAGATCGAGGACATTTTGGAGGAGTCCCTCGAAGAAAATTTTCTGCATCAACACTGATGCGGCAAAATTGTACTATACACAATTAGTAGCAAGTAAATTAGCCGCACAAGTAATAAAGTAATAAGGAGTGTTGATCCCACAAGACCTGAAATATTGTGAACTAAACCTAATAAAAAATGAGGTTGAAGATAAAATGATTGGGTGAATGTTTTTTTTCAAATAAAATAAACAAAATATAAAATAAATGATCACAAAAAATAGTCTATGACAATAAACTCAGATAGATAGATAGGATAATGTTTGTCTAAACCACCATAACTGAGGATCGAATGGACCTCTAACATAATGAAGGTAATCTCTCTTGTTTTAACTCACCAATGTTTCATGCATGAGTTAACTATTATGCCCTAAATATACAAAGATTAACACTCTTGGTTTTTAATCTCGCACACTATCAAATCTAATGCCTTAAGAATGATTTTACATAAAACTAAGATCTCTTTCGATTTTCCTTAGATTATTATGGAGTCTAAGGTTCTCTCGATTTCTCTTATATTATGATATTCATGCGTAGGAATAACCTAGACCAGTTCTAAAGCAGGACGACGAACATGCAAGATTCTTTCTCTAGGATAGCTATCAAATACATAAGAGATCACAACATTCAGAAAATCATTAATCATAATATAAATATTGTCAGATTCGTCCATATGATGAAAACACTAGGTAGATCCAAAGTTAGGTGTTCGACAGAATAACCTTAGATAAATTACTCCATAGATGGAGTCATATAAGCAAAAAATCGTTCAGAAATTATCATGAAAAATAGGAGAATACAGAAAAAGGTAGTCGGCGTCGCAGGTCTCTTCCGATTTCCCATGCAATTCTAATAGCATTCCCCGTTTTCTCTGCAGAAAAGTTTGACCAAAAACCTTGTGATACCTCAGATCTGGGGCGGAGGCCGGTTTAACGCCCCGTAGGTAAGCCTCCATGCCTGTCAATCGAGTGCAGGTGTCTTTCGTCATGGCTAATGTAAAATTAATGCCCATGAAGTCCTTTAGGTAACACATGAATCCTTCTTTCACCGCGAGAGTGTTAGTTCAAAGGTTACACCCCATGTATTTTGATGATAGCAAAAGTATGTGATTAAAGTTGTTTAATCGTGTATCAAGTTGTGCAGCTCACAGGTTTAAAAATAAAAGAAAAAGGAGCTTCAGGTAGAGCGATCGACCGCTCCAGGGCAGCAGTTGACCGATATGAAAAGAGCAGCACTCAGGTCGATACAGCGGTCGATCGTTCCACATCACAGAACCAAAGGCTCTCTGGAATGAGAAACAGTCGACTGTCTCAGGACACCGGTCGATCGGTCTGCCGCCAACGGTTATAAGAGTCCTTAGAAGGTTGAAACAGTAACAAAGTTGGAGATTACACATTGCATACTTCCAAGTTCATTCAAAGAGCACTTAGAGCACAAACTTGCTAATTTCTTCTCCCCTTCTCTTATTGTCAAAGTGAGTTCATATTGTAAGAGAGATTGAGAGAGAAGTCTTCTTTGTAATCTTGAGAGAAAGCTCATTATGAAGAGAGGTGTGGTCTTACCTCTAGAACGGAGAAAAGACTAGTGTTGTAAAAGGGCTCTTCTCCCTATTCGGAAAGAAGAGTTGATAGTGAAACTCCGAAGTTCTCAAGGCGTGAGAAGTCGGAGCGGGGACGTAGGCCAAGGAGTTGGGCCGAACCTTGTCAACAAATCTTCTTCTTGTGTTTGCACTTTTTTTCTCTTGCATTTATTATTGATTTGCTAAGTGATAATCTATCTTGTGTTAATTGTTTTGAAAAATATTTTTACACCAATTCACCCCCCTCTCTTGGTGCCAAGTGATCCAACAGAGAGTTCCCATCACGCCCGTGAATCTACGCGATGATGCAGTTCAGGCCCTTTGTAGCGCCCTTGAGATTTCTTTTCATGCTGATGACGGTGCTACTCCCTCTTCTGCATTCTATATTAACCGTTAGTTTCAACCTCATGGCCATGAACCTACTAAGGTGCCAAAATTAGGCTGAATCATCTCCTTTCTCACCTGAAAAAAAATAGAATTTTAGTATATCACTATATTTTTAGACAACTTCAATACTAAATAATCGTAAAACATGAATGAAATCCGTAAAATGATATGACAAATTATATGAAAAGCATGAACGTATAATGGAAATGCTCTAGGGAGGATCGATCGCCATGTCTGTACACCGGTGGTTCGGCTCAGGTTCAAATTTTGTCTCCTTGCTCCACTCTCAGCATGGAGTTGCGAAATAGTACGATGCTCGGATGCATTCGCTCTGGTTGGCGACAGAATCCAGTTGGCATGGTTGAACATGGAAAACTCTCACTCATATGATCCTCAAGATTGAGGCGACAATAGTTTTCTATTGGGGTTATAAGTTTCCCTACAACAATCTTTCCATTGTCTTTTTCAACAAACCTCATCAAGTATCGCAATAAGAAACCCCCATGTTGATCTTGTTCCCTGCACTATGGAGTCGAGAAAGAATAACTCTGTTGAGTTCACCACCCCCTCACTGTCACCTCTCGCAAAAAGAGAACAATACAATATTCAATGCACATATTGAAATATAAGGTTTTGGATACTTTTACTCTTTGCCATCTGATAATTAAGATCCCCCTCGCTGGTGATGATCCTCCAGAAATCTAAGGTTGAGAAATCGACAAGCGTGTGTTCATCCTTGACGTTGGTGAATAGTAAGCTTAATTGAATTTTGGCAACGAGAGGACGAACTCTCAATTGTAGAGCCAGAATCTGATGGCCCGCCCTAGGTAGAACTGGTCGACAATGAGAAAGGCGATGAACTCCTAGGTGATCTCCATGTATGTGGGTCGGTAGTTGTGAATGAAGTGTTCGGCCCCGATGTTGTTGAACATGATGAATATGTCTTTGTGCATGTTGAACATCATCATTGTGACTTTGTGCGCGAATCGGGTGGGGGCGAACTTTTGCTGCTTGTACATCTTGGCCCTCTTGGTCGTCATCACGAGGTATTATATGAAGAAGGCGCTCAATAAGATGATTGGTGGGCTCCTCTTAGGGGGCATCTTGCTCTTCGGCATTCTGTATTGGTCGTTGGGAAGGCTAATGGCCTGTCCATCATGTTGGGAGTTGCATCCAAGGAGGCATGATGGTGATTTGCGCTTCAGATACTTTACTAAATGTGCAGCCCTCTAGCTAAAATTCATGACCCGTCACTGAGAATCTCACAGCCGCGATTTGGAAAATTGGGGCAAGAAGCATCTCACAACTGTGATGGAATCATAGCGGCAGTTAGGGCTGGCTTCACAGCCACGATCGAGCTCTTCATGGTCTATGAAGAATTTTTAGCGTGTCATCTTCGTTCATGCCAGTGGAAGATGGTGAGCGCGGTATCTGTGATTGAGAGGATGGAAGGGTAGTGTGTCGTCGAGGAAGGATGTCGGCCGCAAATGCGTCGGAGTTGGAGAACAATGATGGAGAATGCGGTGGAATTCATAGATGGTGCATATGGCATCGACTTTTACTCAACATCGTTAAAGAGGAGGAAGAAGCTTCCAACATAGGGGATGATGCCTGCGCTGGAAGTGATTGAAGAGAACAAAAGTGTTTCATTACTTGCATGATCATGAAAGATGCGCATGAGGAATTCGTCTTCGACCCGCCCGTTAAATAGATCCATGCCCATGCTCTAATGGTCACGATCGTGGGAAGACGTGCATGAAAGAGCTGTTATGCCTCAATCATGTTCGTGAACCTGCAAAGTTAATAGTTAGAAAATTAATACCACGCACCCAACATAGCCTTGAAACATTGGGTTCGTTGACGCGGCCATTAATGGGTCATGTAGGATCACTTGGCACCTAGAGGGAGGTGAATTGGTGTAATAATTTTTTTTTGAAAACTTTTTCACAACAATCAAACCAAGTGCAATTATAAGAATGCAACTAGACAAGATAAGTAAGTAAAAATAATGCAAACTCAAGAAGATGATTTGTTTATAAAGTTTGACCCAACTCCTTGGTCTACATCTCCGCTCCGACTTCTCACGCCTTGAGAACCTCGCAGTTCCACTATCAATCTTCTTTTTGAATAAGGAGAAGCAACCTTTATAACTCTAGTCTTTCTCCATTAAAGAGGCAAGACCACACATCTTATCACAAGGATCTCATCCTCAAGATTACAAGGAATACTTCTCACTCAATCTCTCTTTTACAAGATGAAATCTCTTGAGAACATGAGAAGGTGAGAGGAGATATGCAAGTTATGGCTCTAAAATGCTCTTTTGGTGCTCTTGGAAGTTTTCTATATGAGTTCTCCTTATTTGCTACAATTGACACCTAAAAAATGATCTTATATAGCTTTGTGTCTTCAATATGGCCGTTGCACCCACTTTCCACCTTATTTGACCCATAAAAATAGGTGTTAGACTCATTAAACGAAGGTCGGTCGACCTTTGATGTCAGGTCGGTCCATCGACTCATTAGCAAAAAATAATCGTTGAGTATTACTAGCATATAGTCGTCGGTCGAGCCTAGTTCAATAGACTTCTTGGTGGCTTCGACCGAGTTTCGCTACTGATGTGTGTTTGGTCCGACCATCTTGGGCAGGGTTCGACTGACTTTGATAAGTTCCTCAACATGACCTTCTTGGGTTCAACCGACTACATCAGCTCTTCAATCAATATTCACTTCTGACTTGATATTTGTTCAACCGACTTTTCAAAGGTTCGACTGACCTTATCTTTTCACCTCATCGGACTTCATTAGGTTCAACCGAACTTGTGATGTTTGTTCATCCGACTTTTGATACTCATTTAAAAATTCATTCAGACTTCCCCTTCATATCATTGAATGCATTCCTTGTCTCTTTAAAGGCTTAAGTAATTTATTAGTGAACATGTTTCCATTATAGTTTGTTATCATCAAAATCATGAGTTTAACTTGTGAGTCCAACCATCTCCCTTTTTTTGACGATGAAAAACTCATGAATGTTGAGGAGAGAATTGAATTTTTCAAGTTTATAAATATTGCTTTCCCTATCTTTATGATCCACCTTAATTATATCATTTTACCTCATAAAGATAAATTCACATATTTATATGATAAACCATTTAAGTACCATTCTTTGTATCAAAAGAGGCATGATTGACAATATTAAAGTTTTGAATAGCAAGATACATGTCATATGAAATATATAAGTAACAAGAGACATGTCATATAATAATATGTCAATCATAAGCACTATCCAAGACAAGTCACATAAGCAACATAAGAAATGTCAAAAGAAGAATACACCGTGCCAAAATCTAAAGTCAAATACATAAATGCCAACATCAACATTCAAAACACGTCATTTCTCCCCCCTTTTGGAATCAATAAAAAGGAAATCTAAAGCCTAGATGTCGTCAGTGTGATATGGCGCTGATGGATCAAATCTCATAAAATGAAAATAAGTTGAAAGATCTGCCTGCATCCCAGCAACATCCTCATGAATCCCAACATCATCTCGAATCCAACAACGTCCTGACGAAAGTTCCTCCGCTCATCCTAGATCCCGATGATACCCTCCCGAATTTCGTGTTGTCCAAGCTCAAGAGCCTCTAGGCCCTTAATGATGTATTCTTGATCATGCACAAAAGGGCCATGTGAAGGACCATGTGAAGGCTCAGGGATGTTAGTCATAGGTGGTGGAAAATCCTCATACAGAGCCACAACACCACCCTCAGTAGGAACATCCTCTCTAGTGGGAACATCATCTCTAGTAAGTAGCACCGCCCTCAGTAGTTCCTCCCTCCTCGTCCTCAGAACAAGCTGCATCTCCATCAAGCCAGTCATCATTGTGAAGACACAACTTCTTCTTGTGGAGAGTGATACGATCTATGATGTCCTAACGGAAGAAGGAAAGTGGCTCAAGAGGGGAGGGAATAGTGATATCTTTGTTTAGAAGAGAACGAGTGATGATTTGGTGAAAATAGAGACCCACATTATGACCATGTCCACTAATCATTTGCTCATGTGTCTTTTCCATGGTGTGAATAATGAAGTAACCAAGATTGACACGAGTATTGTCACCCTGAATGAGGCAGTACATGAGGTAGACATCAAACATATAAAGATTAATGAAATGACCATAACGTGGAACCACGATGCGACTAATGATATGATGGTCAATCTTCATAGTCAGACTTAGACACCTATTACTTAATTTGGCTTGAAACCTCTGGACTCGATGATGCGAGCAAAAATATACATATTTCACGCATCTATTTCATATCATTTCCTACTATTTTACATTAATTCATGCATTATTTTATTTACTTTAATTGATTGTTTTCATTTATGAGTCAGATTCTACCTAAGTGTTCTTTATGATTAATTTTCAGGCCAAATGATCTCAATTCATGGCAAATACTACAAAAGGGGAGAATCAGACAGGTTTATTCGGAAATAATAAAATGAAATGGGCCATGTCTAATGAAAATGGTCCGTGTTCTAGTAGCTATGGAAGCCATGTTCTTCTCAGTAGAAAAAATTGGTCGTGTCCACATCAAGCGGACCGTGTTCAACATTGATTAAGAGTTGTCCGCGTTCACGCCGTATTCATCTCAAACGGATACCATCGGCGTCCCAGATTCTACCATGTGTCATCATCACAAAGCAATGTTAGCCGTGTCCAAAGTTGTGTTGAATTCAAACTCGAAGATACATCAAAATGGGTCGGGTTGTTTGCCAAAACTGATCGTTTGTTCTCACAATTAAGACGACGCATGATCTAAAGGCTGATATCAAGTCGTGTTCATTCAAGACTCCTCCTAACCGTTTGATTTTATCCTCACCTTCGTTTTTACCCTTCCCTTCTTCAGCCATAGAATATCATCACAGATTAGACAAAAAATTACTCCTCATAATCTTATAGATTTTTGAAGATCTGAGAAGCCAACATTGGAGGAGAAGCCTAGAAGCTCCATTGAAAATCTAGAAGACAACAAGATTCTGCAGATTTCGTTTATTTTCTATTCTTACGTTTTAGGCTCAGTATTATTCTATCACGTGTTTAGGGATAAATTCTGTTGAACCCTAATTAGTTCTTGGATTAATATTTTCTTAAAGTTTATTGAGTAATTTATTAATATTAAACAAAAGATATTATTAGTATTTTACTCTAAAATAATCGTGATTAGTCTCCAATTAATTTTCTTTCGAATTTCTGTTAAACATATTTTCCGTAAAGATAAAACAGACTGTGTTTGTCTAACGCGAACCATTTTCTCCTATTCGCAACCATTTTAGACTCTGTTTTGCATGTAATATTTTTTTAATATTTTAATCAAAGGAAAACACGATTGTGATGTTAGCCGAATCGATCGTGTTCATCCAATGAGATCCATTTTATGTATTTATAATGATTTTTGTGAATAACGCGGTCGTGATCTTAGTGTTGAATCTAGGATCCCGAGAATATTTTGAATGATCACAAATTTGTAAGTGAACTCAGCCTGTACTGATGAACTTGTTTGAGCTGATTTCTGTAACAGGATATATTCAAGTTCAGTACAACAGTCGACCTGAGCTAAAGGAATGGACGACCACTGCACACATAATATATATCAGAAGAACCATATGTGTGCAGTGGGCGTCCTAAGGATATAAGCGGTCGA
>LTAE01001146.1:41222-51369 GCA_001647135.1 Pontederia paniculata | reverse complement strand
ATACAGATGTTATTACCATCACTATAAAAGAGGAAACCCGTTGAGCACTTTCGATCGATTCAAAAAGATTATTTGATTTGAATTTATGATTCTCACAAATTTAAAATATATTTTAAATTAAAAAAATAGTAATTACTTATACGCTCAGGATCATCTTCTTATTTTGTACATGCAATATTAACTTTCATTTTACATACGGTGAATCTGACTTTAGCTCAAGAATTTGTTCAGAGGTAGTTCAAAGTCGCTTCTTGATTTTAAAAAAAATTGTTGGAGATAATTGTTACATATTAAATTGACAGAGCCTCTTATTTTTTTTTTTGAAAGGAAAATTTAATTAAGTAGAGAAATTAACAGAGTCCGAATACAGAATTTGGAGGATTTCCGGAGGAGGGTTGTCCTCCCAAAAGACGTCACAAGGTGACCTTCTACCAAAAGATGCCAAAAAATCTACCGCTGCGTTGGCATTACGACTAATATGTGTACACTTAAAGTTTACAAAAGATGGGATAAGTTTCCATATATCTTCAAAGAGACTTCGTGTTTTCCATGGAGGTGCTGTTGCGCGGTTTGTAATAGCTATTGCCAAGCTAGAGTCTGATTCCAGTTGTAGATGACGGATCCCCATTTGAATGCAATGAATAAGACCTTGCCTAATGCCCCAGATTTCCGCTTCAAGGACTGAATTAAATCTTCGGTTGAGTGCACCTGCACATACAAAACAAGTATCAGCAGATATAACTAAATAGCCTGCCCCCCCATTTCATCCACTCCTATGAATGAACCATCAGAGTTCATTTTAAGCCAGGAGTGTGATGGGGGCACCCAACGAGCCAGTAAAGTGCTCGTTGAGGGTGCTTGTGTTCCCTCAGTATTGTGGCTTTGATATACTTCATGAAAGCCAGCCATGACCCGATTCCACACAGCAGTAGGGGTTGCCTGGCTGGAACGGAAATGGGCATCGTTACGGGACTTCCAGATTCCCCACAAGGATAAAGCAAAGAGAGTTAAGAAATGAGATTCCGAGGTAGAGTCCATATTGTTTCCTTCCAGAATCCAGTCTCCTTCCGCCCATGTGGATATAAAGGCAAATTGAATATTTGTATTGGCCTGGAACAGATTCCAGACCTGGGCAGAATAGGAGCAGCCAAAAAATAGATGCTTGTTGGATTCTACAGCAGCACCACAAAGAGTACAGTTTACATTTAGAGAAGGATTAAATCTAGAAAGCATATCATTTGTGGGGAGTCTATTATGAGATAGCTTCCAAATAAAATTCTGAATTTTAGGGGGAATCTTGATGCTCCAAATAAGCTTCCAGCCACGTCATCCTGCATACTGCGGTGGATGCGGGGGTCTGCTAATGAAGTTGTATACTGATTTAGCAGTAGGAATACCAGAGGATTCTGGGGTCCAAATCCACAAATCATCACAGGGATGTGCAGGCAGGTTAATAGATAAAATTTTCTTAACCAGACAAGGAGCAAAGCAATCATTAAGTATGTTTAAAGTCCATTCGGATTGTTGTATCAAATCAGCAACCATTAATGATGGGAGTTGTGAGCATACATTGACATAAGTAGGTTTAAAACATATAGGAATATTAAATAGCCAGGGATCCTTGTAGGCACTTGTTTGGCATCCATTACCTATTTGTTTTCTGAGCCCACCTCTAATAGCATCCAGGACCTGCAAGAGAAGTTTACAGCTCCATGCAAAGTTTGAAGTGTGTTTTGGTGTGAACCAAGGATGATATGTTCCATATTTGTTAAGTACTAAACTTACAAAAAGATCCTCCTTTTTATTTAAAACTGCTAACACCCTTCTAGCTAAAAGAGCAGTCCTAATATGATGCAAGTTTTTAATTCCAAGACCCCCTTCCTTACGTGAAAGTTGCACTGTGTGCCAACCAATGAGATGTAAGTCATGTTTATCTTTTGAGGACCATAAAAAGTTCCCGGAGTATTTTTCTAATGATTCAATAAAACCTGCTGAGATGTGTATAGCGCCAAGGGAGTAATTTGGAATAGAATTCATTGTAGAGTTAATTAGGATTGTTTTCCCTGCCTTGTTAGGGATTTCATCTTCCAGCCTACTAGTCTACCCTGCATCTTATCTGAAATGTAATTGCATGTGCCTTTAGTTAGCCTTTTGTATGATATTGGGACCCCTAGGTACATAAAAGGGAATGTCCCAATTTTGATGTTTAGCTCATTTTTTACGATCAATTTTCTTTTCCTATTAATCCTGGGGGGAAGGTAAATGGCTGACTTTTCAGGATTAATTTTTTGGTTAGTTAAAGCATAATATTGTTTAAAAATATTCTTTATTCTTTTGCAGTTCAGAGATGTTGCAGCAATACATACCAAAAGATCATCTGCATAAAACAAGTGACTAATAGATAATACTCCAGATTTGAAAGGTAGTATTCTACCTAGAGCTACTTCTTGATTTAATAAGGAGGAGAACACCTGAGAGATGAGGATAAAAAGATATGGGGACAGAGGGTCACCTTGCCTAATTCCTTTGTGACTCTTGAAATAAGGTGATAAGGAACCATTAATACAACAGGAAAACACAGGAGATTGTATGCATGCTTTGACCCAAATAATGAATTTTGGTGGAAATTTCATAAGAGTCAATACATTAATTATGGCTACCCAAGATACCCTATCAAAAGCTTTTTCCATATCAGCTTTAAGGATGAGATATTTTCTTTTCCCTTTTGTCATAGAATGTGTAATTTCTTGTGTCAAAAAAAGATTATCCTCAATAGATCTATTAGCTACAAAAGCAGATTGAGCTTTATCAATTAATTCAGGCAGAGTAGGCTTTTAATCTGTTAGCAAGGATTTTGGCAATTGCTCTATATGTAACATTACAGAGTGATATGGGTCTGTAATCCGTTACTAACTTAGGATTTTGTTTTTTAGGTATAAAAGTGATTG
The DNA here is from genome assembly GCA_001647135.1 of Pontederia paniculata. Lineage (NCBI taxonomy): Eukaryota > Viridiplantae > Streptophyta > Magnoliopsida > Commelinales > Pontederiaceae > Pontederia > Pontederia paniculata. The sequence continues at coordinate 48,421 of LTAE01001146.1, read as the reverse complement.
ATGTTTTTGTATATTCCTGAGGTAATTGACCAGTTTGGAAAAAAAATGTATTTCCTGAGTAATGTCCTGCCCAATAATGTCCCAATAGTTTCTAAAAAATTCGCAGGTAAATCCATCAGGCCCTGGGGCTTTACCAGAAGCCATGTACCAGAAACTGTCCTTTATCTCCTGAGTAGTGATTGGTGAGATTAGACTATCTACCCATGAGGAGTTGAGAGATGGGAGGGTAGGCCAGTCTGATAATGGTATATGAATTTGCTCATCAGAGGCCCATAGTGAAGTATAATGCTGAACAAACAGTGATTGGATTGCCTTGTCCTCTGTTATTATATTCCCTTCATTATCTTCCAGTTTATTTATTTGGTTCCTTCTATGTCTAATTATAGTGCTTAAGTGAAAAAATTTAGTATTTTTATCACCTTCATTAAGCCAATTCACTCTAGATTTTGACCACCACTTGATGCTAATTTATCTCAAATATGCAGCATGTAAATTATATAAACTCCTAAGCTTTTTGAGTTCACTCTCACTTAGTCCTTGTCTTTCATCCTTGAATTCTAATTCTGAGATATCCTGTTTAGTCTGATGCGCCATGTTCTCTAGTCTCCCCCAAATCATTTTTATTCCATTTTTTGAGTGAGAATTTTTATTTTATTTAAGGAATCTGCAATTGGTTGGTCTCTTTCTCTTGTTTTCCAAAGGTTTTTCACTATTGTTCTTGGTTCCTTGTATTCAAACTAGAAATGCTCGTATTTAAAAGGCCTGGTTTTATACATGTTTCCATTTATTTTAAGAAATATTGGAGCATGGTCAGATGTGCCTCGGTTAAGGGAGTGCAAGGTTAGATTTGGAAATTTTGTTATCCATTGCTGGTTTACCAAGGCCCTATCTAACCTACAATGAATCCTTGCTAAGTTCTTCCTATTATTACACCATGTATATTGTGGCCCTGTTAGAGGAAGGTCAATTAATCCTTGTTGTTGAATAAAATCTCGAAATACCCTAATTGATTTGGTCAGCCTAAAAGGGTCCCACCTTTTTTATCTTCTGGATTGATGATACAATTCATATCACCAGCCACTATCCAGGGAATATCATCAAGGTTAACATATGCAAGTGATTGCCATAATTGGTTTCTATGGATAGGGAGATTACTAGCATAAATAGCCGACAATAAAAATGAGAAATTTTTTATAGATACTATAGCATGAAGACATTGAGGAGAACAGTTGATTAATGATACCCTAGCTGTACTTAGACGCCAAGCTAATAGAATACCACCAGATGCTCCTGAGCCCTCTTGGAAGGAGTCTGTCCAACTCCGCCCTAATCTTCTAATAACCTGTTCTGAACTTAAGTTGACTGTATGTGTTTCTAATAAAACAATAAGATCAGGAGTATATGTACAGATAAGATTGTGTAGTCGATCACGTACTTTACCTCTTAGAGCACCCCTACAGTTCCATATTAGGATCTTTAACATGCTCTAGGCGTTTTGAAGAGGGCTCATCTACCGCAACAACATGGTCCTGCACAGGCGAGGCATTTTTATTAGTAGGTTGACATGATGTGCTAGGCTTACCTTTCTTTTTGCTTCCTTTTTCCTTCTTGCACTGAGTGATGGTGGCGGGGGCGAGAAACGCTCGATAGCCTTTCTGTTGCGTCTTGTCTCTCCTCTGGACTCTGGAAGGAGGTCCGCATCCTGTTCTTCCATCTCTTCTTCTTCAGATGAGGAAACTGCCGTTGTTGGCTTTGGTCCCTGAAACCTTTCAAGGACTTGACTGACTAGCTGAGCATGATCTGAGCTATCATCTGTGGAGATCCGGCGGGCTCCGGAGGAGGGATCGCTTGTCTGACCTTGGGCATAAACTTGTTTGGAGAGCCTTCGGAATGCCTTGGGAGAAGCAGAAAGAGGAGGAAAAGAGGCGTAGTCCGGCACCAGATCTTTGTTGGCCGTCTGATTTAGAAATTTCATGTGCCTTGAGACACTTGGAGAGATCTGGGGAGCCTCGAGTGTATCGAGCACGTGAGGAGAGATCTGGGGAGCCTCGAGTGCATCGAGCATGTGGGGAGAGATATGGGGAGCCTCGAGCATGTCAAGCACGTGAGTCTCCTTGGTAACAGCATCGCATCTAGAGGGTTCTGAGGATGTGTCCTTTGTAAAGGAATTAGCCATTGGGAGAAGCTTACGTGTCTGATCTGGATGGCTCAGATCTTCCGCAGGCAAACGGTTCAGTTCCAATGTAGCTAGGGCATCTGATCGAGTTGAATCCGGTTTAGGTCTCCAAACTGGGTGCTGAGCCGGTCTCGGTTTATGACGGCGGCTCACCCCATGCGGGTTCCCGGCGTTGCCGTCCATTACAGAGGCCATCGCCGGAATCCTGCTATGTGGGAGGGCCGACCGTAGCCAAGACCCATACAACAACACGCCCTCTTTACCTGCCGGCAAGAGTCCATCAGGACTTTGCCGTGCCGGACATCGATCCAGGTGGTGCCCCAAGTGTCCACAATTGAAACAAAAGAGAGGAAGATTTTCATAAGTAACACGCTGAAAAAACCGAGATCCATTTGGCAAACGAATCCAAGTGCCCTGCTTAATAGGAACAACAAGATCAAGTTCGATACAAACCCTAACATAACGTAATTTATCCCTTTTTGCAGTACAATCATCCATCTTTAATGGAGTTCCGAAGATGGAGGCAATACGAAGAATAGTTTCAGAATTACCTAGCTCAAAGAAAAGCCCAAGGAGATGAATCCACACTGGCGAGGTCGAGAGATGTTCCTCAAAAGGACGGAAAAATGGTTTTGCTTGAGATATGTTGAGAAGGTTACCTTCATACGTCCAAGGACTCTTGGTTAGTACATTTAACCTGTCTGATTCGTTGCCGAATTTGAGTAGTAGGAAGTGGTTGCCCAACTCGACGATCCTAAGAGAGGAGCTGAGATCCCACAACCTTGGAAGGTCGGTTCTCAACTTCTCTACTGCCTCTTCATTTCCCATGAATCTACTCATGAGACAACTTTGAAGTTCTTCAGATCGTTGGGCGATTTCCTCAGCTCCTATAACGACTTCATCTTTTGAGGCTTCTTGGATAATTTGGAGCCTTTGTTTGGAGATTTGCGAGAAGCCTATTGAGGAGTTTCTGCGGTTCTTTACCACATCTGACCAACTTTTACCCCCTAATGGAGGCGTGGGGAGGAGAGGTGGCAAGATGTGAGATGCAACGGCAGAAGAGAGAGGGTTTAGATTTTGAGAGGGGGGAGAGAGCAGGAGAGGAATTAGATTTTGAGAGGGGGGAGAGAGCTGGAGAGGAGGCGGGTCAGGGGGTTTGCTCGGTTCCATTGTACAAGTATGAATAATTTGTAACGGCAAACTGTTGACAGAGCCTCTTATCATGTGGCTGAATTATGTCTTCTCTAAAACTCAACTGATTGATCAGTGCATATAGAACAACTGATCAGTTTGTTTGATGCTGAATAATGCAGACATTCATGAAACTATATTTTACTATGAAATTATACAAATATGTTTGGACAACAAATGATGCTTTTGTTCTTTTGAAATATATTTTGAAAAATCATGCGGAGCTACATATGCAAATGTGCGATGCAGATTTGTCGAAAATGAATTATAATATATGATGATGTATAAAAATATGTAGTCAGTGTATTAAGATTACATATATAAATGGTCAAGTTCTCACCTTTGCAGGTAGCATTCTTCTTTTTGTACCTACATATCACACATTTAGAATTAAATTTATTCGGAAAAAAGTTCAACGTAACTCTTGGTCTCAAATCAACGTTTGCTCTTAATTACAAACTGCTTGCAAACAATTCAGAAAAATGTTTTACATTTATAGTCTTTTCTAGTATACAAGATCATTATTTTACAAAGCAATTCAATACACTTGGAGGCAACCGTCGCATCTCTGTACATAAGACCACAGCGTCGTCTGCAACATCAGGAACAGTACTTGAACTTCACTTGTTTGGTACAATAATATTAAGAGGAGAATAAACTTCTTATTCTTACTTTTGCATCCAAATATTCTTAGAATAATCTAATTCTTTCACTTTTTAAAACTATCTTAAAATACATGTAATCACAATTTTTTTGTGATAAAAGCAAGAACAATATTTTTTCCTTTCTTCTTCTTTTTTTTAATTTACTTTATTAAAAAATTATTTGAAAAAATACATATAGTCAACTATAATTAATAAGTTTTTTTTATTATTAATTAAATTTTGCAGTATAATCTTATAAATATTTTGATATTAACGGTTTACATATTAATTAATTATTACATTATCACAATTATTTGGTAATAATATATTATTGAAAATAGAATAGTGGGAAACATTGATTAGCTAGTCTTTGCAGTTTTAGTTAACTTATATGGTATTATAATTATTTAGTAGTTATTTTGTATTAAAAATAAAATAAAGACTAATTATATATTACTAGAAATATGTTAATTTGTATAATTAAAATTAGTACTTATAGTTGTTTAACATTACTTAACATAATAATTAGAAATATATTAATTATTTACAATTAATAATATCAATGCTTAATTATATTTAATAAATATATTATATTTAAGAATATTATTAAAACACTAATTAATCAATCAACCTAAAAAAATATCTTACTTCTATTCTTACTTATTTTTTTTATTTCGGTATCAAACAGAGCCATAATGTCGCAACAAAGTCAAAACTGGGCTGAAAGTAGTCGTTGTTCTATGAGGTATCCAAATCTATGCCCAAGCCCGTAGCATATTAGCTTGACCTTTTTTACTTTTATTTTTTTAAAATTGGTAATTATATGTTAATTAATGATGGGTAAGTAATTGAGGGGATATTATACTGGAATTTATTTTGGATTATAAATTTGCGCTCTAGGAAAAAAAATGAATGAACGTCAATAATTTATGTGTGCTGATATCATGAAATTAATCAGTATAAATGCGTGCCGAAATTTATGCAATATTATAATTACCAAGAAAAATATTTTTACAATTAGTAATTTACAAAAATAAAAGACGCCATAAGCTTACTAATATATGATAAAATATCAATAATCGAGAGATGTAGACGGAATTTTATTAGCATAATAATTTCCTCAATAATCTTCTAACCAGATGACATATTTCTAAAATTATGCCTTGATGGACAATTTTTTTAAAAATAGTTTTGGAATTAAAATTGTTAATTTTATCAACGTGTGAAATTAAAATCTTTTTATAGGATCAATAAAGTTTTATTACCTCTAATATCTTAATTGATAACAAAGCAATTGTTTATCCGTTTTAGAGTAAAACATTATTCTGTCGTAAATTAATAGTGGACGCATAATCGCCTAAATTACTAATAATAATTAAAAATATTGTAATTTTGTTACGAATCAATGAATTACGATTAGGAAATAAATAAATAAATAACAGAATGGGAATTCATTTTCTACACATATGGGAAATACTAAAAGCCTTAGCGGATCAATATCAACACAAATAAAAATTATGGGCCACAGATGGTTCTTTAAGGAAATACTTAAAAATATAATATGGCAACGAACAAAACTTTGGGAACGTTTTTCCGGAGTTTCTAAAATAGAATAAAAATTGTTAGGTGTTTTCATGCTCCAAACATAAACATATTGTGCTAAAAAAATAATTTCAAGACAGATGACAATGTCTTAAAATGAATATATCCAAAAAAATAATACATAATTATTTTTAATTGGATGTTTTCCTTTAGTTTTTGTGAAACAAGATGAACTAATTCTAAATTATTACATTAATAGTATTACTATAATAGTGTAACATTAATCTTGTTTTTTTGCATAATATCATAAAAGTGGTTGCAGGTATTATATAACTCAGCTAGAACTAAATAGTGATTATTAAAAAAATAAAATATGAAGAGGGTGTTGTCCGACTATTTAATGTAACATTATTAAGAATTAATGTAAACACTTAGTTGTAATATCGTTATTGTTTCACTCTTAAAGTCGTAAGATATAATAATATTTAAAGTCTGATGGCACCAAAGTTTTGAAAAAAGAAAAGTGTGATAGGAGAAAAGATCGGATAAAAGGTGTGGACTTTCATCTTCGTATTAATTTAATCTTAGTTGTCCACTTATCATTATAAAAAGATTAAAGGGCAAAAGAGAAAGAGAGGAGTGATAATAAAGGCACATAATTAAGGGCGTAAATAATACGGATCAAGTAATTTGTTACGTGAGAAAAAGGTTTTAGTATGATTTTTTTAATAAAAACCTTCTTGGTGGTTATCGGACTCCCGTATCTTTTATAAATTTTTTAGTACAATAATATTAAAAATATTTTATATAAATTAACACCAATTACATGTTATATATACTTATATACTTTTGTAAATATTTCTTCACAAAACTTATATATTAATTGAAATTTCGTATATGTTAAAAATATTCAAAATATAATAATACATATATTAATATAATTTTAATCATGTCGTTCTTCATTTGACTCCTAAAATATTTTTTTACATTTAAAAATCGACCTATATTTGTTCCAATTTAAGTAAACTTAAAAAAATTATATCGAGTCGGATAAATTTTTTAGATTTTAGACTTTTTAAGTTTTTGCTTGCACCCCTACACATAATGATGTTATTAATTTATTATATTTGTGTTCAAAATATAATAATACATATATTAATATAATTTTAATCATGTCGTTCTTCATTAGACTCCTAAAATATTTTTTTACATTTAAAAATCGACCTATATTTGTTCCAATTTAAGTAAACTTAAAAATTTTATATCGAGTCAGATAAATTTTTTAGATTTTAGACTTTTTAAGTTTTTGCTTTCACCCCTACACATAATGATGTTATTAATTTATTATATTTGTGTTGATTCCTATTAAAAGTTATACTATGTATTACCAATGACTTCATGGTGCGTGATAATTCATTTTTTTTATCATTGATATATAAGGGCTATATTAAAATGGACCACATGTAATAATATTTTTTTGTTATTTAATTACTGTGACATATACGCAGATATATGTATCAAACTTTTTATTTTTTAATATTTTTTATATTATCAATATTAAATAATATATTTTATGTACTCAACTAGACTATGGATATCGCAAAATGAGTTTTCTCATATATATATATATATATATATATATATAT
>LTAE01001146.1:21166-41070 GCA_001647135.1 Pontederia paniculata | reverse complement strand
TGAATGCACGAAAAATTACGCCTATTTTCCTAGGCACGTGAATATATATATATATATTATATGTCTTTTCTTGTCCGATCCGTGTTGCATGGATCTGCCAATATTATAAGATGGACGTAATATCATGAAAAAAACTTAAACGAAAAAAAAATGAAGAAGAGAGGTGCATAGAGCATATATATGTGTGTTATATACTTGAAAGATTTATAAGCAATTTGGCCAAATTAAAGAAAAAAAATTGTTTAAGGGATCTTGTAAGTCCAATCAAAATAATATCGTCAAATATTATTCACTAATAAACTTTAATAATTCAAAATATATGGCCTTTCAAATTCATAAGTAGATATCTACTAAAAGAAGAAGTTATCACAATCTTCTCATTAAAAATGTTTATGAATGAAATAAAAGAAATTATAGAAACAATTAAAAAAATTGAGAAAAGAAGAATGGAGGAAAAAAAGAGGTAATTGAAGCCTAATTCTAATTATATATAGTCTGGATTAGACAAATCTTAATAGCTTTATATAAAGATTAAAAATAAATCGTATGTAATGTTATCATATCACCAAAATTTGTTTTATAGCAATTAGCTGAAATTAAAGTAAAGTAGCATGTACACTCCGGGTAACATGTACAAAACAACCAAGTTGACAAACTTATAGCCAAGTACGTTCCGGGTAACATGTACACTCCTCTAATATAAATCAAGTCCTCCAAAGAATAATGGAGAGTGAGAGAAGCAGTTGCCAAACTAAACATAAATGGCGACCAAGCAGCAGCAGCAGGAGGAGGTGGTGATCATAGTGGGCGCAGGTCAGTCGGGCCTGGCGGCAGCCGCCTGCCTTGCGACGCGCAATGTCCCGAGCCTCATACTGGAGCGCGACGACTGCGTCGGCTCGCTGTGGCGCAACCGCTGCTACGACCGCGTCTGCCTCCACCTCGCCAAGCAGTACAGCGAGCTCCCCTTCGCTCCCCACCCGCCGGAAGCCCCCACGTTCATGCCCAAGGCAGACTACATCCGCTACCTCGAGGACTACGCTGCACGGTTCCGCCTCCGCATCAGCTTCCGACGAGAGGTCGTGTCGACGGAGTACGACGAGGCCGCGTCCCGGTGGCGCATCCTGGCGAGGAACCACGAGATGGAGGAGGAGGAGGAGTACGCGGCCAAGTACCTGGTGGTGGCGAGCGGGGAGAACGACGAGGCCGTGGTGCCGGAGATCCCGGGAATGGAGGGGTTCATTGGACCGGTGGTCCATTCGAGCCGGTATCGGTCCGGTTCGGTCTACAACGGGTTGGACGTCCTAGTGGTTGGTTCCGGCAACTCGGGCATGGAGATTGCTTATGATCTAGCAGATTGTGGAGCTCGACCCTCCATCGTGGTTCGAAATAAGGTATTTTCATTTATAAATACACAAATTGTCGTATTACGATATCATGCATGTAACATGTTGTAACTTAAAGGATGCTTTCCCAAAATTGTCAGAACTTGATGCAATAAATTTTTTTATTAAATTTAGCTGTGTTTTCACAATTAAATTAATACGACTGTTGGAACGTCTCAGAAGTTATATCTTATTAAATTTAGATGTGCTATAATAATTTTAGAATTTTAAATTAATAGAAAGTACAATATCTTTATGTTTATATATTCTTGATCAACTTTAATATATATATATATATATATATATATATATATATATTGTAATTTGATCTATACATTACATATATGTTTGTTAATTGGATGCAGCTACACATTGTATCAAGAGAAATATGGCTGGTGGGTATGATCCTTTTAAAATATTTGCCATCAAATGTTGTGGATGCTCTTGTTCTCCTCTTATGCTACATCAAATTTGGCGACACATCTAAGTGTGGATTTCATAGGCCCAAAGAAGGGCCAATACGTTTGAAGATGGGCAACCTACCAATGTATCCTATTATTGATATCGGTACAGTGAAGATGGTCAAGTCTGGAAAAATTCAGGTAGCAATGCAAATTAATTAATACTTAATTATCGCTGCGATTTGAAAATTTTGAACTCTCACATGCATGCAAGATTTTGACTGATTTGATGATGCATTCATATATTATGGCCTTGTGCAACTTGTATTATTTTTTTTCATTTTATTTTTAGGACTTGGAAATCATTATGATAATAACAAATGACCAGAAGAATATCCTTATATTAATGTTCTAAAGTTATTTTTGAATACAATATATATATATATATATATATATATATATATAAACAACCTAAAATGAAAAATTTTAATATAACATCAGAATATTTCAGAGATGATATTATCTATATTTTATACTGTTATATTTAACTAAAATGAGTGTGATTTAACCAGTAATTCACATGGATTTGCAGGTTTTGCCTTCTTTGAAGAGCATAAAAGGCAATTATGTGACCTTCTCTGATGGAAGGTTTCAACACTTCGATGCCATAATCATGGCCACAGGTTATAGAAGCACAATAAAGAAATGGCTCAAGGTAAGTAATGAACAAGAATACATAATAAACTTATATAAATAATTTTCTTTGTGGTATTTTTAATTAGTGGATGGATACCTTATTAATATTCAAACATTGTGTAGAATAGTTAGATATCAATTGATTAGTAGTTATTATCCATTACGTTAACATATTTTTATGTTGTAGGGTGATGATCAACAACTTATTGGTGATGATGGGATGGCGAAGCATGACTTCATCAACCATTGGAAAGGAAGAAATGGACTCTACTACGCAGGGCTTGTGAGTGGTGGGATTCTAACGTCAGGGAAGGATGGTGAGAGCATTGCAAAAGATATATCAAGCAACTACCAAAGCTGATAAATAATCTAATTACATAACACAATAAAATGTCATATTGTGTGAGTAAATATATTTGTAGAGATTTGTGTACCTTGGAATGTCCAATCACACGAAAATATTAATATTTTTTAATTATACAATTATTTTCGTATTGTGTGATAAGTTATTTTTGGTTCCGAGTCGATAGTGACACCTCCGATGTTCAATTTTGAGGTCTCTTACACTGGTTTAATCCACCTACTAATTAAATCAACCAACTATTGATTGCTTTACCAAGGATGACATGAAATAAAAAAAATATGTACAAAGTAGATTCTTTTAATAAGTCTTGAGTCGGATTTTAAATCTATCTTTATTCTGTTTTAATATCATGCTATACTCAGCTTATATCTATATAATAGAAAAGAATAAAAAAGATGACAACTTTTTAGTATTATAAATAAATTATATTTTAAAAAATATTTATATTATATATTAAAACCGGATGGGTAATGGACATGTCATACTTTCTAAAAAATTACCACGTACAGCAAATATCAGCTTCTTCAACTTGAAAGATAACATCTGCCACCTGACTCGTACATAGACATAAAAAAAAATCAATAGGACACTTGCCATTAAATATTAACCAAAAAATATATGTTCAAGTAATTCATCACGTCACATCTATTTCTATCCTTTCCCCTATATATTATTTATTAGTGAGTCATATCTTAATTTCAATTAACATGATATTTAATATATTACAACTAGTGGCGGAGCCAGAACTTTTATCTAGGGGGTGCACAATCGCTCATATACTTATTTATATAATTAAAAAAATATTTTGGATATTACTCTATATTTTTAATTATAATTTTTAATAGAAAGAAAAAAGAATGAGAACATCTAAAAATATGGATATGATATTATAGCACTAATTTATAATTAAATAAAATAATAGTGAAATAAAAAAATTGACATAATTAAAACTATAGTTATATTCATGTGATAGAATAATAAGTAGATATACATGATAGACAGACTAATAAGTAAAAATGTATAATATATATATATATATATATATATATATATACTTATGAATGAATAAATATTAATATAATATAAGTAAATTATATCTTATGAAAAAATATATTAGATAATATTGAGTAAAAGTAAAGAATAAATAATAAGAAATAAAAATGAAATAGATAAAAGTAAGTATAGGGAAAAGAAAAAAAAGGTAAAAGATGGAGTAATAAGAAAATAAAAATGAAAAGTAAGTATAGGAAAAAGAAAAAAAGGTGAAAGATGGAATGTCAAGAATCAAACCTATGACCTCCACTCTCTAATAGAGAGTTCTATCCATATGAGCAAGTAATTTATCTTGTTGAAAGATTAGCAAAACTATTTAATAGAGTCGAGGGGGTGCCAGTGCACCCCCTTGCTCCCCCTTGCCTCCGCCCCTAATTACAACCATACATGTCATTATAACAACTATGTGAGGAGACAACCGAGTCAAGAAGGAACAAAGGGTGCCATTAAAGAAAGACTTTTCGGTTGAAGACCAACTCAATGGTCCATGGAGAACAAACAATGGAGCGAATGATACCAATTATTCAGCAGATGATAAATTTAAAAGAAAACAGTATGCATCATTTACATTTCCTATTTTGCAAAAATTGGAGAACACAGGATCTGAATTAGTTCATCAATTTGTTGGGATATAGTTCAAAGTAATGCAAGTACTCATATCCTCCCTCTGTTTCACTCAAAGCAAGTTTAAGTCAGAAGAACTTGTTAATAGAGCATTTATTAGTGTACTGGCTCCTGTCCAGAGCTAGGAATATGAAAGCAATGAATTCTCTTAGCATAACATATACAAAGGTGAAAAAAACAGCTTTACATGTCTTTTATCAACTCATTAAACAAACTTTTACTAATTGTTAAATATAGAAATTTTGCAACAGAAGATAAAATTATCTTCTGTGTTAAAGTAAAAAAAAATTATCCCAGGGGCTTATGGCCTATAAGATATCAGAATCTAGCACGTGCCCAAACATACATATGAACCAAGCATGCACATAGGTTAGGTCATGTTTTTTTTTTGTCTTTTATTCGTGTAAAATGAAATATACTTTAAATCCCCTAATTTCCTCTTGTATCATGGACAGAAGATAATTAATTATTTATATTGACTTACATTTTGAATAATAATCAAACTCTGTTTTCTCCAAGAAGCCATTCCCCAGAAAATTGATCTTGTTTCTACACTAATAGGACCCATTTATTATGCAACAATATCTTTTCCTTAATTTTGCAATTATGTTCATTGGACCTATTTGTTATGCAACATGTGGTTACCATGAATCTAACTTAATTTCAGTTTCACTAATAGGACCCATTTATTATGCAACAATATTTTTTCCTTACTTTTGCAATTATGTTCACTGGACCTATTTGTTATGCAACATGTGGTTACCATGAATCTAACTTAATTTCAGTTTACACTAGTAGGCCCATCATGATCCAGTTATTAAAGTACTTCCTTTTTTTTATCAAAATTGGATGGCATCATTTACATCAACATCATGTCTACATAAATATCATGATTACTATCAGTTAATCGAAAAATTGTTATATAATATTGTCAATAAAATTTGAATTTTAGCACTTTCTACATTGTCATTAATACAAAATAAGAACATTTATAAAGGTTGAGATTTGTTGTTCCAAGTCCACCAAAAGCATGTTATAATTTTTTAACCTTCCGAGATGGAGGAAGAGGAGGAGGAGGAGTACGTGGCCAAGTACCTGGTGGTGGCGAGCGGGGAGAATGACGAGGCGGTGGTGCCGGAACTACCTGGAATGGAGGGGGTTAGTCGGACCGGCATTTCATTTGAGCCGATTCCGGTCGGGTTTGATCTCCAATGGGTTGGATGTCCTGGTTGTGGGTTCAGGCAACTCGGGCATGGAAATAGCTTATGATCCGGTCGAGTGTGGAGCTCGACCCTCCATTGTGGTCCGGAATAATAAGGTAATTAACTTCTTTCGTAAGATCTTATAATTTGATTGTATAATGCGATCTAGAAGTATTCTAATTTTTTATTTTTGTTGTATATATGATGACATGTTTTGATCACCAGTAGACATGCATGTTTGCTATGCAGCTACACATTGTATTAAGAGTGTTGGATAAAATGTAACCGCCTATAATGGGCTTAACCACACTTAAGTGGATGGTTAATATAACCACCACTTGAGTTAGTTTTTGGAACTTCCAAAAATTGAACTGATTCATCTCTATATATAGAGGTGTTTGTAGTAGGGTGGTGTGTGAGAGAATAGATTCGACATTCTGCCGAAATTCGCTGAAATTCTGAGGTATTTGGATTGTGAACAAGTGGTCTTCTTCCTGTTGTGATCAAGACTTCGACCACGATACAAATATGACGACAGTAGAATGTGGAAAACTAGTATTTCCGCTGCGAGGTATTTATAATACCAAACTTATATAGTCCTTCTAAAACTTATAGTGGTATTAGAGCCATAAAAGTTTTTCTCGTTCTCGTAATCTTTTTTGTTTTGGTTGTGCAAATTAATTTAATTAAATTTGCACCTTCGGTTATATGACCATAACCGAAGAATGAAAAATCAAACTTTTTCGTTGTCAATTGTACTATTATCAACAAAAAATATAGTACACATTTTTTTTATAATTTCTTGATTTTATACTCTTTTTTTTAAAAAGTGATTGTTCGTTTAAAAAAAAAAGAAAAGAAAAAGCAAACTGGAGCGCACGTAGGCGCGTGGGCCAAGCCTGGCGCTGCGAGCCTTAGCCTGCGCGCCACATGGTTTGCATGGCGCGCGGGCCAGACCCGCACGCCACGTAGAGCGCACGCATGCGCGGGCCAGGCCCGCGCGTCGCGTGGAGCACAAGCGCGCGGGTCAGGCCCCGCGCCGTGTGGTGCTCACGCGCGCGGACCAGGCCTGCGCTGCATGGTGCTCACGCACGCAGGCTAGGCCCGCTCCGAGCTCCAATTTTATTTTTTGGAACAATTATTTTTTGGGAATTATAGTATACTAGAAATTTTTTTAAAAAATTATATTAAAATGTAAAATTGTTTGTTTTAGCTCCAGAAAATTACAAAATATTTTTTGGGAGTTGTATTGTTGAGCATGACATTTAAATGATGTATTTTGATTTATTTTTTGCACTATTGTAATTGTTGCAAATTGATGCCATAGTTATTATTTTGCATATAATTATGCCATGATAACTTTTGAAAAATTAGATATATTTTTCAGAATGTTGTCTACCATATTATTTAGGCAATTTTGAAATGATCATAATTTGGAATGTTATGATTCATGTCATAATGTGCAACATTAATAATGCAAATTATGCATGTTATATGATTATATTTTGTTATATTAACATAATCATATTGTAAATGCATATGTGAAATATTTTTTTTCATTTGAAGCATGCAACTATGATTTTGAGAAAATTTTGAGATTGTTACACTTATTTATGTTACTAAATTGATATGACAAATGTTTTATATGAAAAAAATCATTTGTGCATTTTGTGACATATTTTTTAAGTTCTTGTGTAACAAAAATTTTTCTCACATGAATTGCATAATTTGAATGTACAAAAATATTATGCAATTTTAATTTTTAAAAATATATGTATGATATTGCAATATTAACTTATCGTTGAACAAATATTTTCGAAATTACATATATGTAATTAAGTCATGTGACAAAGTAATTTTTTCATATTTATGAAAATTTATATGATAATTCATCATATGCCTAATATTATACATGTATGTATTATTTTAAAGCATGCGGCATATAATTTTATATTTATATGTAATTGTTATCTCTATGCTTATTGTCATTCATATATTGTTGTCAAGCATGTAACAAATAAATTTTTCATTTTTTCAATGAATTATGTGATTATTTGTATGCTTGAAAAGTTCATGTCATTTATGTAATATGTGTTTTATGCAAAAATGTGGTGAATATGATTGTGACATGTTTCGTGATCTTAGGAATTTATTTTTTAATAATAACTTGAACCTAAGTGTAATATGATGATGAAACATAGGTAGTCCAAATAGGACTAAGATATATAATGGTCATAGTAGTATTTTTTGTTGAGTGGTGTGTGACATTATGTGCATGTCTAGGTAAGTCTGCCTTATAGAAGATGGATTTAAAGTGGGCTAGGCCCCTCCACTCTTCTGCGACTTACCTGGTCCACTGTTAACGCGGTCTCCAAAATTACAATGTTCACATGACAAGACATATTTTTCAATTTTGGTGACGAGACGGAGGGGTATTGGTTTCCTAATTGGCACCTTTGAGTAAACAAGGACGTACTCCTACTGCTGTAACCCTAATTATCCTGGCCAAAATATGAAAATGGATTGTTGTCACATTATGTATTTTTGATGATTTTGGATGTTTGGAAATTCAAAATTTTATAGTTTAGTACCTTGGCGCAATTATATTATTTTTTATAACTTGGTAATATTTTTGGAATAGTGGGAGATGAGTGAGAGCTTTGCTATCACTTGATGTCACTATCCTTTAATATTATCATTTTATTGATTTTGAATATATGCGATAAGAAGACTTGTGTATAAGACTAACACTCATTTATTTTGAACATGATCCTAGAACCATGGCCACCAAGCAAATTATAGCTGAATTGAACAAGGGTGATAAGTTGAATGGAGACAATTATGACATATGGCATAGGAAAGTGCAATACATCCTCGAAGAAGAGGAAGTCATTGAATGCATCAAGAATATCATGCCTGAACCTGATTTTGGTGTCACACCTCAACATAGGAGGAATTTAGATGCATATAATGCATGGAAAAAGAAGGACAAAAGAGCTCGCATCACGTTGCTGAGCTGTATGGAAAATTCCCTTATGTGTGAGTATGAGGTACATGACACTGCCAAAGCTATGTGGGATGCCCTTCACAGTAAGTTTGCTAGCATTAGTACCACTAAGTTGAGAGCACTCAACTTTAAGTTCGATTCATATCGCATGCGCCCGAACCATAACATGCGACAACATTTGCGTGAATTATCGAACATGATTCGTGAGTTACAAAATGCTGGTCACAAACTTACTGATGATCAACAAGTCCAAGCAGTGATTAGATCCCTTCCAGAACGTTGGGATCCAATGGTTTTGAACATTGCACATAATGAAAGTATTAAAACTTTTAATGATGTGGCACGTCATTTGGAAATGGAAGAGGAGCGCCTTGAGGCCGCAAAACCTTCCAAACAAGCATATGTTGCTGAATCCAGTAAAAAGGACGCAAGCCAAACGTTCAAACGCAAATCACCGCATCAGGAGAAGGGTAAAGGCAAGATTACTGAACGCAAGAAAGGCAAGAACACCAAGCGCAACCGTGGTAAGCGCGGTGGTAAGTTTGATAAAAGCAAAGTGAAGTGTTACAATTGTAACAAACGTGGACACTTCGCTCGTGAATGCACTGAGCCGAAGAAAAAGAAACAGGTATGCTTTTATGAACAAACTTATGTTTATGTTTCTAGCTGTGCATTAGTTGCTAACTCTCATCCTTCGTGGATTGTAGACTCAGGAGCAACCGACCACATAGCAAAGGAACGTGACGCCTTTGTGGACTTTCGTCGATTTAGTGCTGGAACAAAGTGGATTTACGTTGGCAACAACGCACGAGTGGAGGTCAAAGGCATTGGAACATGCAAATTGGATCTTTGTGAAGATCGTGTTTTATATCTCCATGATGTCCTCTATGCTCCAGATTTTCGACGAAATTTAATTTCAGTATCTTGTTTAGACAAACTTGGCTATGTATTAACTTTCAGTTCTGGATGTGTTGATGTAATGTTGAACAATGTTTGTATTTGCACTGCTTACTTATGTAATGGTTTTTATGTTCTTGAAGTCTTACAAGATTTTCAAAATTCTAGTTGTTCATTTATATCATCTGTTGATAGAAATGTGGATGTCAAAACTTGGCATGCTAGACTAGGCCATATTGGGCAAGACCGAATGAATAGATTAGCTAGAGAAGGCTTTTTGGGCAATCTCGCTAAGGTCTCACTGCCCACTTGTGAAGATTGTCTAGCTGGTAAAGCAACTAGAAAACCATTTGGAGTAGGCAAACATGCTGATTCTACTTTGGAAATAATCCATTCTGATATATGTGGACCTATGAATGTTAAAGCTAGACATGGTTTCTCCTATTTCATTACTTTTATAGATGATTTTTCACGGTACGGTGTGGTCTATTTGATCTCGCACAAATCTGAGGCATTGGATTGCTTCAAAAGATTTATGAATATGGCAGAGAATCAATTAGATCATAAAATAAAGATCTTGCGAACAGATCGTGGCCGTGAATATTTATCTGATCTATTTAAAGAGTTATGTGATGAAAAAGGTATTGTCAGACAATTGACAATTCCAGGAACTCCACAACAAAATGGTGTTGCAGAAAGGAGAAACCGAACCCTACTCGACATGGTTCGTTCAATGATGGCGCAAGCGAATCTTCCTATATCATTTTGGGGTGATTCGTTATTAACTGCAGCCTACATTCTTAACCGTGTTCCGTCCAAATCAGTAGATTCCACTCCTTATGAACTTTGGATAGGTCGAAGACCTGAACTTAGTTATTTGCGACCCTGGGGGTGTGCAGCCTATGTATTAAATAATTCTCATAAGTATGAGAAATTAGGTCCTAGAGGTAAAAAGTGTATCTTTATAAGATATTCAGATACCTCCAAAGGATATGTCTTCATAGGCGAAAAGGATGATGGAACGATAACTGAAATAGAAAGTAGGGATGCTACATTCTTAGAAGATGATTTTCCTCGACAAGGTGAAATAGATAAGGATCTTCACTTAGAAGAGCAAGAGGATCCTAGGTTGGCGGCCTCAACAGATCAAATTGCTGAGGAGTTTGTCTCCTCACCTCAACATCTTGATCTGAATGGGAGAGAACAATCGCCAACCATGGAACGAGATATACTAGAATGTTCAATACGATGAACTAATAGACAACACATCCCAGGTCGTCGTTATGAGATTGAGAGGGAAGCTTTCATAGTTAGTCCTGATGATGAACACGTGCCTAAAATAATAGAAGAGGCTCTCTCGTGTCCTGCCCGTCAAGAAT
The DNA here is from genome assembly GCA_001647135.1 of Pontederia paniculata. Lineage (NCBI taxonomy): Eukaryota > Viridiplantae > Streptophyta > Magnoliopsida > Commelinales > Pontederiaceae > Pontederia > Pontederia paniculata. Next base: position 30,065 of record LTAE01001146.1, on the reverse strand, counting down.
GGATAAAAGCCATGATAGAAGAGATGAAGTCACTGAAGAAAAATCAAGGCTAGGATTTGGTTGATCCTCCACCAGATCGAAGACCAATTGGAAACAAATGAGTTCTAAAGATCAAACATGGTGTAGATGGATCAATATAAAGATATAAAGCTCATCTCGTGGCAAAAGACTACACCTAGAAAGAAGGTTTAGATTATGACGAAGCTTTCGCACCAGTTGTGAGATTTTTTTCAATTCACTTAATCTTAGTTATTGTTGCACATATGAATTTAGAATCACATCAAATGGATGTAAAGTTAGCTTTTCTAAATGGAGAACTAGATGAAAAAAATTTACATGGAGCAATCTAAATGCTTCATTGTAAAAGCTGAAGAGCGCAAAGTATATAGATTGCGACGGTCTATATATGAACTAAAATAAGCATCTAGGCAGTGATATTTGAAGTTTCATCAATCTATAATTTTTTTTCTATGATTGATGAAGACCACTGTATTTATATCTGTGACTTCAAAGATAAGTTTATTTTTCTAACTCTATATGTAGATGATATTTTGTTAGCTGAGAATGACAATGAGTACTTAGTCACCATTAAGAAATGATTGTCCTCTACTTTTAAGATGAAGGACATGGGTGAAACAACATACATACTTGGAGTTAAAATTCAACGAGATCGTTCAAAAAGAATTATTGCTCTTTCACAAGAGACGTTTATTAAAAAGTACTTGAATGATTTAATATGAATGAATGCAAGCTCATAGATACTCCTTTAGCGAAAAATGAAGCTTTAAATCTTAACATGTATCCAAAGACTCCAGAGGAAATGAAAGACATGTCCTCGATTTCTTATGCCAGTGCAGTTGGAAGTATGATGTATGCAATGTTGTGTACTCGACCTGATATATGTCATTCTGTAGGCCTGGTCAATCAATATCAGTCAAACCCAGGACACCAATATTGGAAGGCTGTCAAGAAAATCTTCAGATACCTAAATGGCATAAATGACTTTGCACTATGTTAAGAAGGAGGTAGTCTAAAATTAGCTGGATATTCATATGCTGATTGGGCTGACAACGTCGATGAACGCAAGTCCACCTCCGGTTATGTTTTCTTGCTTAGCAATGACGGTGTGTGACATGAAACAACAAAAATCAAGAATCCATAGCATTGTCAAACAATGAAAACAAAATTTGTGGCATGTTCTGAAGCTGCAAAAGAAGGTCTTTGGCTGAGTAGATTTTTCCAACATTTGAGGGTTTCTGAGAAGGAGATCAAAACTACCCTGTATTGTGATAATCAAGCAGTCATTGCATATGTTAAAGATGAAAAATATCACTGTAAAGGGAAGCATATCGACACCAAGTACAAATTTGTACGACAAGAAGATGCTAAGAAGAGGATCATGGTTCAATATGTGTCTACACATTAGAATGTGGCTGATCCGTTTACAAAGCCTATTCCTAGAGATGTATTCGTTAGACATGTAAAAGCTATATGATTACGTAAGTCCTGATTGTACTTAAACATTTATTCTATGAATGAAAGCATTTTATTTTCTTGTTTAAGTTATTTGAATGAGTTATTATACACAAGTAGGGTATGTCAATCAGGCACGAGATTATCAAGTCACATAGATAATCGCCTCCGACACTTAGGATATAGTGGGCGGGGATGAAATGGTCTAAATCGAGATATGATTTAAGATCACCCTGATATGTTCAAAAAGAGTTGAACACAAGTTTATAAATAACTTAGTGTTGCTTGATAAGGAGAGCCAGATGTGAGACCTCATTTAAGGCGCTAAATTAAGCGACTAGTGGGAGGACTCAGGTAAGGCGCCAAAGATAGGCGACTTGACTTAAGTCTATTCGGTGTTATTGAGTTAAAGACATACGCTTCTTCAATGTGAGTCTCCACCTCAGTACTTGAAAATAATATCAAGTATGCTGAGTCGACCCTAAAGACGTGACGAATAGGTTTATGGTCTTCGTCACAAGTGTGTCTTTAAGGACTTAATAAAGACTGGAGATTGCCATTAGACTCTTGACTATATTTCAAAAAAAATGGATTGGTGTTGCTACTTTAGCGGGGTACTCAAAGGTGAAAAATAAATGTAGCTCATCGAGCCACGTTTAGGAAAGCAAGTAGCTCATAACTAAGGAATATGAGGACGAGAGAAAGATTCACTGGTGCTGCATAAAATTTTATATACGATTGGCCAATCGTGTTTTTCGAGAATCACAGAGTCAGATATGAGATGTCTAAGCTATGCAAGCAAGGTGTATCTAGGGCATAACGAGATACATGTTTGTTTGAGCAATAATATTTTTCCAAAATAAAATGTTAGCTCACAAGTTGATTGAGTCATTATGCATCCCTAACAAGTCATAACAATAGCTCTCAGGCTGATAGAAAAACTATGAATTCCTAACATATCATAGCATTAATTCTCATGTGGTCGAGTAACTATGCATCCTTAACATGTCATAGTTCTCACGTTGTGAATGTACTCGTGGGTCACACGACTCATTTACTGTATCAGAAATTCGTAGATAGCAAAAGCTCATAATATGCGAATGAAAGATTGTTGGATAAAATGTAACCGCCCATAATGAGCTTAACCACACTTAAGTGGATGGTTAACATAACCACCACTTGAGTTAGTTTTTGGAACTTTCAAAAACTGAACTAATTCATCTCTATATATTAAGGTGTTTGCAGTAGGGTGTGTGAGAGAATAGATCCGACATGCTGCCGAAATCTGCTGAAATTCTGGGGTATTTGGATTGTGAACAAGTGGTCTTCTTCCTGCTGTGATCAAGACTTTGACGATGGTACAAACACGACGACAGTAGAACGTGGAAGAACTAGTATTTTCGCTGCGAGATATTTATAATACCAAACTTATATAGTTCTTCTAAAACTTATAAAGAGAGATATGACTTGTGGTTGTCGCGATGCTCCTTTTAAAATATTTGCCACTCCCTGTAGTGGATACTCTTATTCTCCTCTTTTGCTACATCAAATTTGGGGACATCCAATTATGGATTTCACAAGCCCAAAAAGGACCAATGCGCTTGAAGATGACCTACCAATGTATCCTATTCATGATATTGGTACATTGAAGATGGTCAAGTCTGGAAAAGTCCAGGTAGCAATTACAGTGCAAATTAATATTTGTCATTGTGATTTGATAATTGTGTGCTATCTAGCTCTTGCAATGCAATATTTTGATGGATATATAATTTCAAAATGACTTAAGGCCTTGTGCTACTATTGCTAAAAAATTTTAGTTTGATTTTTGGGTTTGGCAATCTTTATGATAAATATCTTCATACATATATATATATATATATATATATATATATTCGTGTTCTATTTTTTTCTAATAAAACCCTAGCTAAGTTTACTACATACCTAAGAATATCTCACAGTAATATCACCACATGGATTTGCAGGTTCTGCCTTCTTTTGAAGAGCATAAAAGGCAATTATGTGAAGTCTGATGGAAGGTTTCAACATTTCTATATCATAATCCTGGCCACAGATTACAAAAGTGCAATAAAGAAATGGCTCAAGGTAAGCAATAACTAAGAATAATAACATTTATTAATTTGAGTAATAAAAGGTACATTGTTCTTAACATTGTGAATAATTAAGAATAAATATATTACATTTTGATTAATAGTAATTAAATTAATTGCAGGATGATGAGTACCTTATTGGTGATGATGGCATGGCCAAGCAACATTTCCCCAACCATTGGAAGAAAAAAAATGGACTCTACTGCGCAGGGCTTGCAAGAATAGGATGCTGAGAGCATTGCCAAAGATATCTCAAGCAACTACCAATTTTGAGAAATAAAGTTAATTGAATGTTTGAATAAAATGTCATGCGCACTTGTTTTTCATATTAAATATATTCTTAGATGAAAATTTATGACATGTTCCGACTCCATCCGGTCTTTTAAAGGTACAACTACAACTACTTAAGTTATTAATTGAAAATTAATGTCAGATACCATAAAGCTTATATATTGATCTCTAGAACAACCAGTTCTTAATTAGTTTCAAGATATATAGACTGTTTGGAAAATTTTATCTGATCCAGAATTCGAAGTAAGATAATTTGCCTTTACTATTTTGTAACATCCTTTTATTAACAAAAACAAACATTAAGATTTCAGATTATATATGTAACAAACATTTTTGTAACAACTAAAACATCTGAAAAAGTTCAATAGCTATTGATGATAATAAGTGTTAAATTAAATGAGCTATTAATTATTTTAAAAAGTTTGAGTTACCAAGTAAACTAATTTTGATCTCAAAATGAAAATATTTTTGCTGTTAAGAATTTATTTGGCCTCTAAAAGTTAGCCAATCAGCCGCCAAATAATTTGGAAATATTTTTCAATATCGACCAAGGGATGTTGATGGCTAAAATTGCTCCGAACCAATTTTTTTGGGTTGCTACGGGGCAATTTTCATTTTCACAAGAAAAAAATGTCTTGCAACAACTAATTTTTTTTAAAGGTATATATATATTTTCTTTATTCTATGAGCATTTCTTTAACTCCATCATATATATATTATTTTTTTGGAGCATTACATACTCTAATAGTTTTGAATATTACATGTGAAAACTCTTTGTGATGATCGTGAACATAAAAGATTCGTCTTCAAATCACGAAAATTTTGTGCGTGTTTTTCTATATGTTTATTAAGTTTTCTCTTCCGTTCTTCATTATTCCCAACAGAGAGTTAACATATTCTTGTTCTCTTGTGGTGTCTGTAAATTAGTCTTTACAAATTTTCACGACCCAAAATTTTCTAGACAATCATTTAACCATTGGGCACCATAATTAAGCTAAAAAATGATATCAAATGTATAGACACCTTTGATCCCAATTGGAATTGATTTTAGCTACTGAAACAAAGCAATTCAGCCAATATTTTGCTCTCCAATAATTAGAGGTATTCATGGATCGGATTTGACTCGATCCGATTTCAAATCCGACCCAACCCGATTGATTTTGTTCGGATTGAGTTGGATCATGTTGATAATAAATTAATAATAAAATTCGATCTAACCTGATTTTCATTGGGCCGAATTGGATCGGATCGGGCCATCGATTTATCAGATTAATTTTTTTCATATATTTTAATTATTTATTTATAATAGTTAACACTAATTATATTTTAAAAAAGAAAAAAACATACTTGAACGATTGATTTTAAAGAATATAAAATATACATTCTTAATATATTTTAATTTTAAAATAATATAAATTTTTATTAAGAATAAATTGGTTCAAATTTAATAAAATATATAAAAGTTCGGTTCATCGGATTGGGTCAGATTGATCGGGTTCGAAAAATTGAAACTCGTACTCGACCCATTGATGATCGGGTTATGATCGAGTCGATTCGGATTCGATATGATCAATGATCCGATCAGATCCAATTGAGATTGAATCAGTTCGGATAGTCGGGTCGATCCGAATTTTCATTTTCACAAGGGAAAAATGTCTTGCAACAACTAATTTTTTTAAAAGTATATATATATATATATTTTATTTATTCTATGAGCATTTGTTTAACTCCATCATATATATATTATTTTTTTGGAGCATTACGTACTCTAATGATTTTGAATATTACATGTGAAAACTCTCTGTGACGACCGTGAACATAAGAGATTCGTCTCCAAACCACGAAAATTGTGTGCGTATTTTTCTATGTGTTTATTAAGTTTTCTCTTCCGTTCTTCGTTATTCTCAACAGAGAGTTAACATATTCTTGTTCTCTTGTGGCGTCTGTAAACCAGTCTTTAAAAATTTTCACGACCCAAATTTTTCTAGACAATCATTTAACCATTGGGCACCATAATTAAGCTAAAAAAATGATATCAAATATATAGACACCTTTGATCCCAATTGGAATTGTTTAGCTACTGAAACAAAGCAATTCAGCCAATATTTTGCTCTCCAATAATTAGAGGTATTCATGGATCGGGTTTGACCCGATCCGATTCCAAATCCGATCCAATCGGATTGATTTGTTCGGATTGAGTTGGATCAGGATGATAATAAATTAATCATCAAATTCGATTCAACCCAATTTTCATTGGGCCGAATTGGATCGGATCGGGCCATCAATTTATCAGATTAAATTTTTTCATATATTTTTAATTATTTATTTATAATATTTAACACTAGTCATATTTTAAAAAAGAAAATAAACATACTTTGAACGATTGATTTTAAAGAATATAAAATATACATTCTTAATATATATTAATTTTAAAATAATATAAATTTTTTATTAAGAATAAATTGGTTCAAATTTAATAAAAAATATATAAAAGCTCGGTTCATCGGATTGGGTTAGATTGAACCGGTTCGAAAAATTGAAACTCGTACTCGACCCATTGATGATCGGGTTATGATCGAGTCGATTCGCATTCGATCTGACCAACGATCCAATCTGATCTAATTGAGATTAAATCGTTTCGGATCGTCGAGTCGATCCGATGAACACCCTTACCAATAATAGACTTATAGGGACTACATAATTTACTAGTGAATGTAGCCACCAAAGTCATTATTTCCCAGTAGTTCTACAAAAGAATGATGCCCACAAATATAATTATAAAAGAATTGAATGTAAAAGAACAATTCCAACAATATATAAAATTAAGTTCTTGTTACATCATGGTCCATTACAACTTACAAGAGATCATGGATTAAGAAACATAAGAAAAAGTGGCAAAATTCAAAGCATTAGCTAATTAGATGCCTTTATCATAAAGCCAATCAGATAGAGTCAAATGCTTATAGTCAACTTTTGGAAACACTTTCTTCTAGATAATGTTGTTCAACCACTAAATTAATTTGGCTAAATCACTCAGTCTTCGTATCGATCTTGTAATCTATTAGATCCTTAGTGTTAATTAAGACATTCTTCTTCTTCTTTTTCGAATTAGCTAACACATTCAGAATATTAGCCAATTATTTCTTTGTTGTAATTAGTTCCTCATCCAAATGAATATGTTTTCTCCTTATTAAAATTAATTATTAAAAATGAAAAGTATGGTACACTTTCACAAATTATTATAAGATTAAGTAAAAATGTATGTGATATCACAATAACATGATATACAAAATCAAATATATTATGTGTGTTAATGATATAAATATAAAGATATTATTATTTTTATCGGCTCAATTTTTTTATGATTATTGGTAGTATATTTAATTTAACATGAGATCAAAGTCAAAGATTTTGAGTTTAAACTTCGATGTCGGTATTAAAAATTAATTTTCTTTCTTAATTATTCATGTATTGAATTTTGAGCTAGATCAAATTTAACTGTGATTCATACATGATAAAAAATGTTAAAAATATAAATATAAAAAATATTGTTCTTTTTATGAATTTAAGTTTTTGTTGGTAACATAGGATAACTATTTCTTTAGTAAAGGTAAACATGCCTAACATATTAAAGAGATGAAACAAGAATGCATAGTACATAAGCAATACTCATCTGTCTGGCCTAAGATTGATCTAGACTCGAGAGTTAAAAACTTTAGTTCAAAAAAACGTGAGTTTATGGATTGAAGTATACTAATTGAGTTCAATACCGCAACCAAACAATAAGTTAGATCGAATTCTACGAAGGTTTTAGCAAGAAAAAGAAGTACACGTATTTGGCATTCTTATAAAACAATTAATTAAAATCCCTTTAATAATAAAGCAAGCACTTATTGTTTTTTGCTATATTTGAAGAATTAGACATACTCCAGTTAATACTTACATGTTATACGTACCACTAAAAAAATTGATATTTAGACAACATTTTCGGTCACAAATCTTGTATAATTCACCGTAAATGAAATTTTGCGGCAGAGGACAAACATATGAAAAATACTCAGTGCAAACACGTCATGTGATAAAAGAATTTCACTGTAAATTGAGATAAATAAGATCGTCTCAATTGGGATAAATAAGTTTACCCCCAATTTAAAATAGGAAGCGCCTTAACTCAATTTGATGCGAAAAAGAACTATTTGTATAAAGAAATTAAAATCGGCCTTTGATGAAATCTCTTTCAAGTTGGAATAAATTAAATACAAAATATACCTTAATTTACATGATAAAAAATAAACAAAAAATTCAGGCGAATTTAAAGAATTTACTAAAGCATGGCTTATCATCTAATAAAATATAAACTCAGATTTTTGTCTGATAAATATTTTAAATGTGAAAATTAATTTTAAAGAATAAGCTGTTATACGTTCGGATAAATATATTGATAATTATATTTATATTTAACAAGCTCAAATGTTTTTCAAATAAAACTATAAGGTAACTATTTTGACTATATGTCAGTAATATATTCAAACATTTTTTTTAAAATAATTGAAAGAAAAAAAACTCTATCGTCGTCTCGATTATTACTGGATTGGGATTATCCGTTAGACCACACGCCGAAATCGATCGATTGGATGCATGTAATTTTGCACATAATCATTTTTGTGCTTCTTAATAAATTTTTTAATATAATAGACAGAGAATTTTACCATTGTCGTTCCAAAAATTACTGCGGATCAAATTAAAAGGAACGATCTATTGAACACTTCCTCACCTACACATGCTACACAAATAAATTGTTCACCTAACATTTGATTATTTTTCCATGTTATATTACGACATCTCTCTCTCTCTCTCTCTCTCTCTCTCTCTCTCTCTCTCTCTCTCTCTCTCTCTCTTTCTATACACACACTCACTCTCTCTCTCTATATATATATATACTAAATTAATTTTCATTTTATTAAATTTTAATATCGATATATATAATATTCACATAAATTTACAAAATATAATGTACATATTATTAT
>LTAE01001146.1:0-11068 GCA_001647135.1 Pontederia paniculata | reverse complement strand
TCTTTATTTCTTTGTTGTGTAAAAATATCAAATGCATATATATATATATATATATATATATATATATATAAATATATTACATATAAATAATAAGTTATCTTCGATAGTAATTATATAGCAAACTAAAAAAGGACTCCATATGTAAATATTCCCAAATATTTTTTAAAAAATTAAAAGAACTGTATTAGAGCAACACCGGGAGATGAGAAACCTCAGCCCTCCGGGCCCCTTTCTCCAAGGTGATCCTCCTTCTTCAACCCTCAATCCACCACCGAACGTCACTACAGGATTTCTCCTGCCCAAAGCAATGGGCAGTTACCTGAATGCAGTTCGCAATAACATCGCTCTCTCCAACGACCACTTGCCTTCAAATGGGATCCCTTTCCTCTCCAAAGCCCCACTACAACGGCTCCAGGAGAAGATCGATAAGGAAGTGGTTATCCCCCCTGAGGATGTGACGAAAAGATATGCTGAGCTAGCTTCCACGTTGATGGGCCGCTTCATCAGCACCTCTTCCTCCCTAAGCCTCCTCCGAGAAGAGCTACCAAAACTATGGTCACTTCAATCTCCTTTACGTATTAGAGAGTTAGCTAATTCAATTCTCCTTTTTTCACTTCATAGATCTAGAGGAACGACAGAGAGTCATGACATCTGGTCCATGGTAGTAAAGGAGAACATTATGCACATCACTCTACCTAAGCCATTCTTCAAACCTCTAGACGAAGAGACCACTTCATCTCCAACGTTGAAAAAACTCTCAGGACTCACTTTTGAGTTGTCGAATAAGGCCTCCATCCTTTGCATCGGGTGCATTTTGGAGCTCCTCTAAAGATCGACAACGTTACAACTAAGGAAGAGAGAAACATGTTTGCTCGAGTGTGTGTAGATCTAGACCTATCTATACCTGTTAAACAGGGTATCTGGATTCATTCACTAGGTAGCTCCCGGCATATCTAGAGGGTATTCTATGAAAACATTCCTCATTTTTGCTTCCCATAATCGGCCATATCCTTTCTGCATGTGCGCCCTGATAAGAATGTGGACTTTGGGGAAGGAGCTTGGCCCTCCCCGAAACCCTTTCTCTATGGTAACTGGTTGATGTCCTTTCCCCATGGCGTCGAAGATCTTAGGCGGAGCATGCCACAGTTCCTCACCACAGCCCGGTTCAACAAACCGTTCAGCCATCGATCCAAAGAGTTGAACCAACTGCCACTGAAAATGCCCTCCAACCCTCAAGCGTTACATATCAGGGTTGTGCATCTAGAAATCAGACGATGGAGGTCGATCCTAGGGCTTCAGTGGTAATATCAAACCTCCAACTCGAAACTCGAGACCAAAGGATGGCAACCCCAAAGCCACCTACTCGGGGAGGCACGACAGGGGCGGCACGTTTGGAGCACGTGATCAGCCTTCTCACAATGCTGAGATGAAAAACCATGCATCACTTTCTAGGGGAGATGCGCGGGGTGCACATGACCAACCCTCTCAGAACACTCCCTCTCTAACACCAGCATACCCTCCATTAACATCTTCTAGTGTCTTCCCACCCTTATCCTCTTCTACATGTGAAGCTACTCCATCTTCACCCTCCCGTCTCTCGACGAAGATGGAGGACTCTCTCTCGCATGAGGATTTAGTTCAAAAGGTTGCGAATTAACTGCTTCCATCAGATCCAGAGGAGGTCTCCTCTCGCGATAACTCGCAAGAGGAAGAAGAAATCGTCTGGACCTGGTCCCTTTCACCCAGTCGAGAGCAAACACACTCACAAGGCAAGGAAGTGTTTCTCTCCTCCTCCCCACGCGGCTCAAGCAGAAAAAAGGGGCGACAAGGCAGGAAAAGGTAAGTTCTTTTGCACTAAATATCGACTCTAATGGAGGTAATCTTATCATGCAGGGCAAGGAGGAATCTGAAAGGAACAAGTCACAACTCGCCCCTCATAAATGAAGTTGATATCATGGAATTGTAGGGGTGCCTACCGAAGCAAGGCAAGGGATCACCTAAGAGATCTAGTTCAAAAATATGCACCAGACATCATAGTGCTTTTGGAGTCACACACGAATGCTAAGAAATCAGAAACAATTATCAAAAGGCTAGGGTGCAACTGGAAAGGTGTATTTAAAGCAGGTACAAGGGCATCTGGGGCATCATCCTGGCATGGCAAGTTACTCGTGCTTAGGTAACTCCAATACTTTTCTCTTCACAGGTTCTACACGCCATAATCACCATAGGTAATTTCTCATCCCTTCTATCTTGTGTTTATGCAAGTGTTTTACCGTTATATAGAAACCTTCTATGGCGTGATCTCTTTAAACTAGAAGTAGAAGATATACCATAGGTGGTGTTAGGGTATATGAACTGCATCCTAAGTCCAGATGACAAAAAAGGTGGGGCACAATTTAGGTCACTAGATCATAAAAAAAATTAGAAAGTTGATTCAGGACCACGGTTTGTTAGACATTCCAATAAAAAAGGCTCACAATTTACATGGTGTAACAATCACTCAGGCTTAGCTAGGGTTCTTTACAGACTAGATAGACTCTTAGTCAATCAACATTGGATACTGTTGGGAATATATAGGGCGAGGGATCGACCAAGAATCAAAACAACGAATAAAACGAGAAAGAAAGATTGACACACAGATTTTTAACGTGGTAAAACCCTCTTGATCAATGTGAACAAGAGGGAAACATCCACGGGCAAAGGAGGCCGCCACCAAAGAGTTTTCACTATGTCAGAAGAAGAGAGTACATCATAAAACCCTAACCCTAACGGCCCAAGCCCTCCGCTACCGCCACAGATTCCTTTTTTTTGTCTCTCCAAATTTTTTTTTTCAATTTTGAGTACAGGGAATAATATTTCAAGTCACAATAACAGATACTAAAATTCCCAAACTTGACTTTGGAGACTCTATACCACACATCCCTTTTAGTAAACATAAAATGAGAAAAAGCACAAGTCAAAACTCTTTAAGTATGAGCATTTTAGGTTTGAGTATCCACAAATCAGAAATATAGTGGAAATGGTGTGGAACCAACAGACCGCACAAAATCAAAATTAGGATATTCATGCATAACTAAGGTCCATCAAAATTCAAACCATTGAATGGAATAGGAATGACTTAGGGAGACTAGAAAACAGAGTTGAACAAATGAAATGTGAAATCCAAAAATTAGAGCACCAAGATGCAAATAGGGGTCTAAATGATAGTGAGACTACCAAATTCAGAACTTTATATAACCAACATGCATGCAACATACATTAGACAAATAAGCTTAAACAAATCCAGAGTGAATTGGCTCAAGGGTGGAGATCAAAATACAAAATTATTTCACCTCACCACCCTGGTGAGGCAAAGAAGAAATCAGATCTCTCACATAGAGGATGTGTTAGGACGGGTTTTCAATAAAGAAAAGGACGCATAGATAATTTTTGTAAACCATTATAGCAAGTTTTGGTCCAATGATATGCAACCTTAGTCTAATAACAAATAAAATGCCCTCCCTTCCAATACTAGATAACATGTGACATGACAAACTTTCAGCTCCTATTACTGACTTAGAAATTAAAAATTGTTTGTGGTCCATGCCACCTGGCAAGGCCCTTTGCCCTGATAGGTATACAACATAATTTTACAAAAAATCACTGGGACGTTGTTGGACCAGAGATCACAAATGGCATAAAAATGACTTTGGAAACATCCCAATTTTCCCTGGAATGGACACATACCTCTTTGGTTTTTATCCCTAAGAAAAAAAATCCTAAGATAGTAGTAGATTATAGACACATTTCCCTTTGTAATGTCTTGTATAGGATACTCGCAAAAATAATAGGTAACAAACTTAAACCTATTCTAAATGCCATAATTGACCAAGTTCAATCAGTTTATGTTGCCAAGAGATCCATACAAGATAACATTCTAGTGGCAGAAGAGTTAGCTCATAGTATGAAAAAGGGGAGGAGAAAAAGTATGCTTATGAAGATAGACATGGAGAAAATTTTTGATAAAGTATCATAGTAGGCAATAATGCAGGTACTCCAACTGATGAATTTTCCTATTAAGTTCAGGGGCTGAGTTAAAATGTTATCACATCCCCTATTTTTTCCTGTTGTACAAATGGATTACTCTAAAAAAATTAAGAGCAATAGAGGTATTAGACAAGGGGACCCTCTCTCATCTTATTTCTTCACATTAACCTTCCAAATCATTACTTCCAAGATGAATCATGAAGTATCACTTGGAAAAATATACCTTTTAAGTTGGGATCGTTCTCCCTTAGTCACTTATTATTTACAGATGATATCCTTATTTCATTTGTTGCAACAATTTCAAACTACAAAAGACTCATAGGAATCTTCAAGGAATATGCTAGGATTACCAATCAAAGGATAAATTACAACAAGTCTAAAATTTTCCTTCCTAACAAATTCAACCATAATAGAAAAGCAAAGCTAAAGTCTATCCTAAACATGAACATAGGCTCTTACCCCTTTACTTACTTAGGTGTTCCCATTTCCTATAAACTTTTAACAAGTAAGGAATAATATCATCTCACTACAAAAGTTTCCTTTAAACTGTCAAGATGGAAAATGAATATCTTAAATCAGGCTAGAAGAACCATACTTATCAACTCAGTGCTAAATTCTTACCCTAACTACTCTTTAAGCTCCACTTATATATCTCCTAGAATCATTGAAATATTAGAAAAAAAATGGTATAGAGATTTCTTGTGGTCTATAGAGGGGAATAAGAGGGTCTCTCACTTGGTTAATTGGGAGACAATGCAAAAACCAAAAAAATGAAGGGGGTCTAGAAATCAGAAACACAAAATTGGTCATGGCATCTTTAAATGCAAAAAGGGTTGTAGGGCTGTTAAATGAGAATCAGGACATATGAAGTCAATTAGTAAGGAAAAAAAATATGGCAATATACACCCATGGAAATAAAATAATAGAGGTAATGAAATGACATGGTCTTGGAGGCTGGTTATACAAACTCTTTGGGACATCAAGTGTGGGCTCAAAAACATATAAGCCCATGTACAAATACAAATGTTATGAGTGACCCTTGGCTGTTTTGTACTCCTCTAAACTTATTGCCAACTTATGTTAATGTGTATGTTCCATTAAATACTATTAGTTTCTGACTTGCTTTCTGGATCCGCTTGGAATTATGTTTATTGAGAAATTGCTTTGGTTCATCTCTGGTTAACTTAATTGAAGACATACATGTGCCTTCTACTCTCAAGGATGGCCTGTGGTTATGGGCCTTTGATACCCACGGTTTGGCCAATGCAAAATCTGTATAGAAATTCCTAGCTATGCTTGTGTCTTCCACACTTGGTAGTCATGGATGGGGGGATGGAAAATCCTATGGATTATTCCTGTGCCAACCAAAATCCACATTTTTTATGGAAACTCTCACACAACAGCTTACCAATTAAAAATTGGGTACTAAAGTTTGATAGAAATATTGATTCCTCATGCACTTTATGTGGTCTTTGTTGTGAAAGTAACACTCATTTGTTCTTTCAATGCCATATTAGCATTCAACTTTGGAACCTAATGCAAACTAAACTATCATATTCCTTCTGTCATTTTGGGACATGACACTCAGGGGACGGGATTTTCGAAGGATCAAACCTTCATATATGCTAGCTTCGAACTTATACTAGTATCTTATATATCTTTTTGCTTATGGGCATATGGAATCTTAGAAATACAATACACTTTAGATCAACCCCTTCATCCATCTCTGTTGTGTGGAATAGAGCACATGCACTTGCTGAGGAGTTCTTGCAGCACCACAATCCTCAGGGACTATCCCCAAGAGATACTCTTTGGATCCGGTGGGAGTCCCCACCCCCCGGGTGGGTTAAACTCAATAGGATGGGTCTTTTATTAGGCCTAGGGAGGAGGAGGGGAACATGGTACCTTCCAGATAATCTAATGGGTCTTTTCTTTTTGCAGGTGCTTCATGTAAGGTCTTCTCATCAGTATTGGAGGCTGAGACATGGGCTTTGAAGTGTGGAATCCAAAAGTTCTTAGAGATGAGATATCAAAATATTTTGATAGAAGGAGTCTCAACAAATCTTATAGCCATCCTTATGGAAACAACAGGCTGCCTTTGGAAGTTATCGAATTTAATGGAGGATGTTTGGAATGTTACCTGCACCTTGATAATTTTGAAGCTCGACACATCTTCCGGGAGGCAAACCAACCAGCAAATTTTGTAGCTAACTATAGTAGAACTCACTCTATTGATGTTTTTTGGCAGGATGAGCTCCCTCAAGGCCTCCTATTTCTTTTGTATCAAGACGTATCATGTTATTACATCAATAGATAATTAATGGTTTTAATTTTTTGAAAAAAAGAGGGATTACATGATATACATGGGCAAAAGTGAAGGAATGCTCATAGGAAAGATCGAAGAAGGAAGGATAAGAGTTTTATTTGTAAAACTCTAGATTGTTATAGGTGAACTCATTCTCATTCCATTAATTTGGAACAAGAACTCCCTTTTTCTTCAATTTTCTCTCTTTATTGAAATATGATTTGATATTCAAGTATAAAGAAATGCTTTCTAGCATGATGTAAACTTAGGATTTGAATTATTGATGTTCCAAATTTAGGATTTTGGATTATTAGATGATCTTCTTATGAATTGAGTTAGAAATCATTCAATTCTTATGCTATTGTAAAAATCCTAGTTGTTTGATCCAAACACGATTATGTCTCTTGATAATGTAGTGTTTTTCTACACCAACTGAATCCTACAAGAAACTTAAATATGATTTGAAATGTGTATTGTATGTGTAATGGAAAGATGGCTCAAATTAGGATGTTTTTTTCGTTAATTGCCATGCATGATGAATGATTAGAGTTCTATAATTTAGCCCTTAGTATATGCTTTAAACCTAAGGTTTAGATCTTCTATGTAATGAATGTCATTAATTTAAGATTCCAAATATTTTGATGAAATTTTACTATGATTGTAACTTATTAATTTGAGATTTTACTCGTGACTTGTTAATTAGCCCCAAAATTCACAACGACAAAAAAAAATACTTAGGAACTAGACTAGTTTCACACTCAATTTTGGTCAGGATTCTTCAAGGGACAAAATAAATTGGTCGCTTGTGATCCTAGCAAGTCAGTCACTGAAAGTAATTAAAGATCTTTTTTTTTTCTTTTGGTTCCAAAAGAACAATTTTTTAAGGGATAGTTTTATTTTGAAGTAATTATAAATTACTATAATTAAAAATTTTGTGGTAATTTAGATTTACAAAAGTTATTTTTCTTCTAACTTGGACAATATAAATGAAAATTTGAAAATTGGATTGACTTATTTGGTTGAATTTAAGAACTTAATATAAGTATTTAATTAGAACAAAAATAATTAATAAAGAAATATTATTTAATTATATTTCTAATAACATATAATATTTAATTTATTAAATAATGTATCTCACTTGAATTTTTATTTTAATAACTAATTTTCTATCAATAAATTTCAAAATACTTTATTTACTATAATAATATTAATTTAGAATAATTTTAGTTTAATAATATATTTCTGCTATCTAGATATTTGCAATTGGAACTTATGGAACATGAACCTCTATATTTGAATATTATTCGGAGCACCATATAATATTTATTAAAATTAAGATGCTAATTTTTTAGTTAAAAGTTAATTGATTTATTATGTGGGAAATTAACTTATTTATTGATTTGGTTTATTTTATTTTCATTTCATTTTTTCTTTTATTATAGTTTCTAAATTCTTTTGTTTTGAAATGCAAGTGAAATTTAAAAACATTAATTCTTTATTTTTTTGCTGGATGTACCTAGAGTTTAAAACTTTGATATATGATATTGTTTTTGTAAGTATACACTATTGTTGCAAATAATTTAATATTATTTACTTATTAGTACTTTTATCTTAGATTTAAAGTCTTATTAAAAATAGTTTATTTTGTTTATTTTATATTTGATATTACTATATAATTTTACATGTTATTTTAGATTTTTGTTCTAGTGAAATTTCGATTGACTATGTTATATATTTTTTAATTGTTTACTTTTGCTTAAAATAAATTATAATTGCATTTCAAAGAATTAAAAAAATGATTATGTAAAAAATAATATTTTTTTTCATTCTTTCGGTGGAACCCATAATCAGGGGTGGAGGCAAAAATTTTTTGAGTGGGTTCACCATTTATATTTATTAATTAAAAAAATTAAACTAGTTTTTAGAGTTAATTTTTTTGGAAACTACTTTTATATTGAAATAATTTCATAAGTACATATGTTATATCTATTTTTTCTAAGATCGGGTGGAAGATTAATAAATTAAATTTCATGTCCATTTACTATGCTTCTTAATTATTTTTTTAACTAGGTGATTTTTTCTATAATGTTTTCCTCTATAGTTAACTACAAAAAAATATTTTATATTCAACTCTATGGCTCAATAAAAAAAATTAAAGTCTTAAGTAATATGTAGAATAATAAACATAATATTTAATTATGTTAAGATGTTAATAGAAATAGTTGCACAATTAATTTGTATATATTCATATATAAATATTAGGAAATTAAACAGCATTTTAATTCATATATAAATATTAGGAAATTAAACAACATTTTAATTCATATATAAATACTAGGAAATTAAACAACATATATAATATTGTACATGGCTTAAGTTTTAAAGTTAATTGAATAAAAATAAATTGAATAAGTAGTGTAGAACTAAATGATTAAAATTAAAATGAAAACATATGACATAATAAAATTTAATACTTGACTAGAAGAGAGATGATCAATTGATTATATAAAAAATAAGACGAATATTAAGCATAAATTAATCTTATGAAATTTTACTAAAAAACAAAATGCTAAAAGATAAGAAAAATAAGACATTCACATAAAATTGATATATTCATAAGCTTATGATAAGAAAAGAATATATAAAGAATAAAGTAGACAACACATGGAGAAGGAAAAAGATAGTTTACACACTCAACCTAGTAATAAACACATGATAAGATGAAAAAGTTTCAGATCTAGGTTTCAAGCCCTTGACCTTTCAAACCCAAGCAACACCATTAACCATCAGAGCAAATGTGAAGATATGAGTATGTGTAGTACTAGGTATTATTTATTCGGGATTCCAGTGCCTACACTTGCAGACACGGGAACTCATATGACTCCGCCTTTGTCCATAATAAACTCTTTCCCTCAGTCTTCCATTAATTCATGGATCTCACTCACATTATATTTTTCACAATTCGTATTTCATCATTATTTCTTTTCTAATAATTGTTTAAAACCTCAATTATACTATTTTGAAGGAAATTCATTTTTAATCATTTTTTACATTTTTATGTAAGTATATTTTGCACTTTATTATTATTTCTAAAAATTGTTCTATTGTTTTCTTTGTGTCCTTTCTTCTCTTAGTTTTTTTATGCAAGTGTTCTTACTTGTAAGTGAATTTTCAACTTGGTTTTCTTTGCAGTAATGCCAACACTTATAGCGGTAAACTTTATAAGTATAAAGTAAGATTGTTGTCTTTGCAGCAATTGGAGTTATAGAGTAATCAACGGGACTTATGTACCCCTATATTTTCAAAAAAAAATTCCATGTATTAGGTCATGGGCTTTTCTTTGTAACCGAAAAAAAGAGCCCCTTAGTGAACAAAACTTAAACCTCCTTAGGTCTTTAGGTTGTTTCAATATTCACTTTTGGTCTCTAGTTATGATACTTTTGCCCACTCAAATATATAGAAATGGTGATCAACATCTTAGCCTCTAATCATATGTATGCTTATAGGGACCAACATGTTTGGTCACCAAAATTACATTATAGTGACCAAGAAGTTTGGTCCCTAAAGGTATTTAATAAAAAATATTAATAAAAAATATTAATTTTCACCAAACTGATTATTAGCCATATGCATATTATTAGTTAAAATGCATCATTGGTCCCCAAGTATATATCTAGGTAAAATATCTAAGTACACAAAAAATAAGGTAAACATGAAACACTCACTATATAAGAAATAAGAAAAACAAATAGGTGCAAGTGTATATAGATTCTTTTAAATGTAGCTATAAATCATAGATGGATAACTTGAAGCATTTTTCAACATCATGTCAAGTAGATTTAACAGATAGTAGCACATGATAACGATGGGGTGCTCACAGGAAGCTCTCCCAGGATTATGCACAAGTGTTGATTTGTAACCAAAAACAATTTTTTTTAGTGAAAATGGAACTAACGCTAAATCAAAGACGAACTTAAGGCCTAAAGGTGAGAGGGGAGCGCGATTAATGATTTATGATTAAGGATGAATGTGAACCAAAGTGTGGCATTAGGAATCAATAGAACTGTCACATCTTGATACCCTTAGGACTAGTTTGGCAATCGAGATCAAGCTTGAGTTCTGACATGATTTCGATGGGGTTCTGGCCCAAGTGGGAACCTCATACCCAGAACCTAAGGTCATGTGACCTCAGGTTCTGAAAAATAGATTCCTACTTGCAGCAGAAATCCGTTGATTCCAACATCACGTTTTCTTTTTTTACTTTTTTTTTGCTTGACGAGACTAATATGATATTTTGTCTCTCCTTCCATACTCTTTTATTTTCTTTTTTTTGTAATACATTAAATTTAGGTTTTCTCTATTAATGTTTTTTTTCTTTTGACATTTAATTTAATTTTATCTTTACATTTAAATTGGATTAATAAATTCTAATGATTTTTTATTTTAGTTTAATATATTATTATTTTTCTATATTTTATTATTAAATTATTTTTTGTTTAAGTTTAACATAATATATTTGTAGACAAAGAGCTTACCATAATATTTTGTTATATTATATATAAATTAATTATCTTTCTTATTTTAATACATGTTTACTTTTTAGTTTAAGATTGAAAAAATATTTATTATATTAACTTTTAATATATATTTTAACTTTAATTTCACTTAAAACTTGTTTTTCTTTTTTTATTTTCTCTCTCCTAAGGTAGTATTGCTTACTTTTTAGTTTAAGATTAA
>LTAE01001145.1:19089-49358 GCA_001647135.1 Pontederia paniculata | reverse complement strand
TATATATATATATATATATATATACAAAAAGAGACAATACTACTTAACCGATAAATAGTCATCACAACTCTTCAAAGTATTATCTTTAGTAGTAGTAATATGAGAAATTTTTTTAGAACATATAATCTTATATCACTCATATGTCCTAGTGCTTTTATGTCACAAATATGATCAATCTTTCTTTTCTATTGCATTAACTGATGTCCAATCATATTCACTTGAGTTTTATAAAAAAAATTTAAAAATTTTTATTTAGAAATAATTATGAATCCTTTAATTGATTTTTACCTTATCATCCATGTAATTGCAATAATCTTCTTGGTTCGAAAGCTAAGAAAAAAAATATGTTGAGACACATGTTACAAATGTGTCACACATCCTTTAGAACCAAGTTACAACTAACATTTTTCTATATGCACGCATTTTCAATTCCTTTAGTTTTGCCCATTAAAATCACTTGTCCTATATACTCTAATGCATTTTTAAGTAGTTGCATGATACAAAACCACTATATCGATTATGAATTGCCTACTCAATCAAAAAGTATGCAACAACATATTCTCTACTTTCATCTAAAATAAAAATAAGATCATCATACGAATTCATTACAATAGTACTTAATAATTATTATTTTTTGTTTCTTCTCATTGTTTTTTTTATCTCTACAATTTCACTTGATATGATCTTTCTTATTACAATGATAACATGAATTGTTTTTCTTCTACAATGTGAGCTATCCATATGACCCTTAGAAAAAGTTCTCTCAACTTATGTCTCACATGTTGTTCTCAACCTGTGTAATATCAGTTCTCATTATTTTCCTCATTATTTTTCATTAAAAAAACAATCTTTTAAAATAAAAAATGATACAACATCACTAGAAGTAGAATTACTAAGTGTTATTATCAATGTTTTTCATAATTTCATTAAGAAATTTAAGAACATTAATCTTTGCATTTCATCATCAAGAATTATTTTCATTATCACCAATTGATTCATTAAAATTGTAAATTTACTCAATTGTTTAGCAATAAAATTATCTCTAAATTTCAAGTTCACAAAATAATACAACGTCATTAGAAGTAGAATTACTAAGTGTTATTATCAATGTTTTCATAATTTTATAAAAAAATTTAAGAACATTAATCCTTGCATTTCATTATCAAGAATTATTTTCATTATCCCCAATTGATTCATTAAATTTGGTAATTTACTCAATTGTTTAGCAATAAAATTATCTCTAAATTTCAAGTTCACAAAATTTAGATATATATATTAAGTAACATGATGAAATACATTAACATCAATAAATTATTTTATCATCTTTAGAGTCATTTTATTCATCTTTTTTTTAACTTTTAATAATCTCCTAATTCAATGGAATAAAACCTTGAAATTAAATAATTATTTGATATAAGTTTGATCAACACGCTAAAAAGTTTCCTTTATTTAATGGACTGATGCAATTTGTTGGAAATTCTTCCTCAAGTTCTTATATATGAATTAAATAATGCAAATCAATGTCATGAAAAAAATAATAAGAGGAAAAATGTCATCAAATTTATGTCAAAAAGTTCTCCAATGAAAAAGTAAAATATCACTAGACAATCACAAAGCAATATCACTAGTCAGATAATGAATTACGAAGTCTTTCGAAATTTTTTCAAACACAAAAGATATTCTCTAAAATATTTTGAAATAATCAATATAAACTATTTCATCTAATTATTGTAACCCTCTCTGATCGGAGTATCAAGAAATTTTCATAGACCATCACAATTTGATTATATTTTTTATTTCTTGTTTTTCAAAAAGAATTTCTTTATCTTATTTCTCAAAAGTTCTTTCTTCTTCTCTTATATTCTGGTTCAACAGGGACCATCTTCTTCAAATGAAAAGATTTTTTTTTCTTTCCAACAAGTCTTGATCACATGTTTCCTACAAATTTTATATATATATTAATCAAAATTAAAGTTCAAAATCAACTCAAATTAATTAATTAATTTAAATATCAAAAATTAAATCCCAATAAAAATTTAATGGGCTAGATATCTCAGTCCAACATTAGTAACTTTATTTTCGCCTATCAAAAAGCAATTAATGACCATTATGTGAGTGTTTGGTAAGGATATTTTTTGTTAGTGTCATTTCCCTTAGCTACATAAACTAATCACAATGTTAATTGTGTTGTTTTGAGACATAAACATCATTCGAGCAAGCACATAAAACTGCCATACAATCTTCAGGTAACACGCACAATACATAGTTGGAAATTGATCCACCTTTTAAATTGCACGGGAGATAAAGAGTCCCAAATAGCAAAGCCAAATGGACGAGGACAACAACATCCTTCATCTCACACCGTCTGCATTCAGGGTTTTCAACTATAAAAGTTGATGCACTTTTAATTTCAAGCGATCTTATTTCTTCATGTTTGATCATTTCTGTAAGTGAATGTTTATGAAATGCTACAAACTGATAATTCTACAATTAATTATATTCTCACAGCTAACCAGCACAAATCTTTGCATTTCACGTTGATCTTACAAGATCTGACAATACCAAAACTCGTAAACCTTCAACGCAACGGTTCCTTCCAGCTTCACTTGTGCAAATAAATGTAACAGAAGCAATCTTCCAAGACTAAAGTGTTGAAGATTTTCCTTGTTTATCTATGACTTGCAGAATGCATGGCTTTGTGTCTAGCAAGATTGACCGGTAACAATTTCCCTTTAACTAGCAATTAATAGCATTGGCTGAAACAGGAAAAGAACCTCCTCTCCTTTTCATCCATGATCGCCTTTGGTGTATCAACCATGCCATCTTGAACTGCCATCAATGAACTTGTTCCAGGAGATTCAGGTGGTAACACCATATTCTCTGAGCTGAACACCTGAGGAGGGATCATATGTTCGGGAGCTGAAAGAGTCGAAAGATAGCGTACAAGCATCTGAATTATTTGGCTGAAATTGGGCCGCGAATTTGGATCCTCATTCCAGCAAGATGTTATGACCAAAGCGAGTTCCTCTGGAAGTTCATCAGCATTAGGCCTGACATTCTGAAAGAGAAAAAACATGTGTGATCAGATCCATTTGAATAACCAAGTTGATACTGCATCTTTTCAGGACTAATGCTGCAATTAGATTACCTTGAAAGCAGCTGCATAGGCTGCTTGCAAGTTTGACATGCCTTCAAATGGAAGTCGATTGTGCAGTAACTCCCATAGTACAATTGCAAAGCTGTACACGTCAACCTTGTGATTGTAATGTTTCTTTTCTCCTTGTCTTAACGTAACAGTGCTGTATAACTGCCAACAATTTTAAGTTCATATTGAGAAGATTAATTCACTATTATATTTAACCTAGTTAATTGAAAATGGACCTACCTCTGGTGCCATCCAACGGTATGTCCCTGTTTCAGCAGTCATCATCTCTGTTAATGTCTCTTCCCTTGCCAAACCAAGGTCGACAAGTTTTACTGTTCTTTGATCCGCAGTCAATAACAAGTTATCTGGAAAAGAAATAGGGGTCAACGCATTATAAAGATCATCTCAAGGAGTAAATGAAGCCTACTTCAGAAAAGGTATTAAGTATATATTTCCTAACCAACTGTCATGACCATCCTTCCACAAAGTTTATTTTGTTGCACATAGGCTCCTCAATTTAAGTGTACTGTTCTGTATTATTACAATTGTCATGGATGTAATACTTAATGAATTTAGCTTTGTAACCCACATGTTTAGCGAAAATGCTAAATCCATGTAAGTTCTATAAATCTGACATTTTAGTTAAGTCCATGTAACATAGGTAATGATTTTAGAAGTGGAAATACTTCTAGGGTTTAGTGGCTTTATTATCATAAGCATCTTGTCAAACAAGACATATTAGGACTAACTTTTGGAATCTTATGGTGAACATATAATAGACATCAAGAGTGGTTGTATATGCCAGGCACAAAATCTTAGACCAAAAGCACCTATGCTGAATGATATGAACCCGATTCATGCTGTACATAAAGTTTTTGTATAAGCCAACATAAACAAGAGGAATTCATATTGGACTTGCGTTATTGTTAGCAGTTTTACTGAATCTTTAATTTACTACAGATTACTATTGGAATTCAATATATAGTACACGAAAGGCATATGAAATCGTCAAACTTTGATTCTATAGATTGCATCTGTAGCAGGTAGTTTCAGTGACCGAAAGGATGATAGGTCAGAAGCAGCAAGGATGCAAGAGAAAGGATCTAAAACATATTTGATACACAGCACTAATAGGTTTATTGATCTTCAACTGTTATGTGAAGATTCATGAAGATTGAGAATTGATTTTGAAGCTCTGTAATTATAGTTTAAAACAAGGCCAAAAACAACTTCTCATGAATGTCAAGAACCAGTGAAGCATGCAAAATATTATCATAGTACGCAACAAGAATTTTTTGTATTCTTAATCTCACTTCCTACTAACCAGGAACAAACTTATATTCCCTGCCCCTCGAATAAGATTTCTTTAGAACAGTCTCTTCTTTTATATAGTTTTTTTGAAAGGTTCTTTTATATAGCTAAACAAATTTTAGATGGTTAAAAAACATTAGAAAACCCATAATATATGCAGTCCATAAATCTTTTGTATGACTCACCCGAAAAAGGTTATGCATGCAAGTCTGATGCCACGTTTATGCATAATAAAATCAAAACGTACATCAACCCCAAAGAACACAAATAATGTCTAATAAAAGCAGTAGTTAATTCTCAAATTCTCACATAACATTAAAGTTTGTTAGCATTAATAGGAACCAAACTTACACTACATTTCCACAAAAATGTTCTTAATTCATGCATTGACATTCACACCTAAAACCTATTTTTCTCAAGAACCATATAATAATAATGTCTTCTGCTAAGAGCTGAAAACTTTTTCTCGAGAAAACTTTGGAAATTATTAAACATAGAAGCACTCCTTTTGACATGAAATGGTTATTGTATCCCTAGCATACACAGATATTCAATAACAGGAAAAGGACAGCTCATAAAAAAGTGCTACAAGCTTCATTATGTCAAAAAATGTCGTCGTATTTTTTGAGACACATTAAAATATTGCTCATTCCTCCTACATTTTATCTAACAGAATATATATAATCTATTTAACAAATGATTATTATGCATGTATACCATTAATATTAAGTTGACTGCAACTTATCAACCAATAACTAAAGTTGAGATAATAGCACTTTGATTAGGGCAAATACCCTAGTGGGCTTATCATATGTGATACATTGGACAAGAACTTTAATTTCCTTAGAGAAGGAACACACTCCTGCGAATGATTTCCTTGTTTATCCTATTCTGAATCCCCAATTTAGGTCATGGATAAAAGGTTTATGAAGTCATTCAAAGAAATGTAAAGTAACCCAGCAGCGTCCATTCTGAAAGTTGATAATCAGTTACAAGGTTAGTTGACACAAAAATCAAAACTATGGTGACAATCGACAAGAAGGGAGGACATGAAATTGTAGACACCTAGTTCTACAGTGGAACAACCAACACCAATTTCAGATGACGGAGAAAATATGTAACCATAAATACAGGATGTACATTCATATTTATAGCAAAAATAGTTGAATATGCCCACAGCTCCTCATGATATAGGTTGAATACTTGTTGTAGTATGTGTCACACGGTCTCTACAAATGGGAAGGCCAGGATCTTTATTTACCATATATCGTGGCTATATGTTATAGCAAGCAATGGATTAGAACATTATTGATCTTCTATATTCTATATCTTAGGCAAACATTGTCAGGAACTTCGAATTTCCTGTTCTTGATTCCATTTATAGTTCTCGACCTTGGATGAGAAGTAACTCAAAAGGAAAACAGATCTTAGTTGATCTCATAGAATCTGTTTCGTCATCTGACTTATAACGATTTCTATAACAAAGGCTTATATAACTCGTAACCAGAATTAGAACAAACACTTTGGTGTTTTATAATTTATACATGGACATAGTATTCCATATTATCATCTTACTTTCCATATATCAATTCAATGAAAGCTATTCCTAAAAAGCACAAATTCCATAAAAGCTATGGAAGTATTGATCGTAATCAATTACGGGAAAAGGAAACATATATTTTAGGAGGTTATGTTTGTAGTTGTTTCAACTAAATTAAAGACTCTTAGAGAAGCTTCAAGAAAGGAGGGCTTTTATAAATATAAGGCTACGCGACAAGGAGTAGCCTTTTGGTAAAATGCTACTCAAACATGTTGGTTACATCTTGGTTTGACTAGCCATAAACAAGCCAACCTCAGTTTGGACAGTATTTTTTCTTGTTGCCTTTCTTAAGGAAGAAAAGGATGACAATTTGGGACGAAAATCATTCAAATTTATCCATTTGCGGCATGAGATAGTACAAGTTATCCAAATCACCCCTAAGTCTTACGAACTGTCCTGCCAATCTGGAAACGAAGGTGAATGCATGTGGCTCACAATGCTCTCTACATAACAACAAACCAAGCTGGAATAACTTCATTAATCTGGTTTCCAAGTGGCTCAAAGGTACACCAACAACATGGCCTTTTGATCCCCAAGATCTAGGCCTTGTTTGGAAGAGCAATAAGAGGTAGCATTTCGACGAAATATCATCTTAAGCTACATTTTACTCATAGGGCTACATGACAAGGAGTAGGCTTTCACAAACGAATAGATTTGAATGACTTGACCCCAAATTGTCATCCTTTTCTTCCTTAAAAAAGGCAAAAAAAAATTTACTGTCCAAACTGAGGTTAGCTTGTTTAAGGCAAGTCAAACCATGATGTATAAAGTATTGGTGCTACACGAGGATGTTATTT
Source organism: Pontederia paniculata (assembly GCA_001647135.1). Classification (NCBI taxonomy): domain Eukaryota; kingdom Viridiplantae; phylum Streptophyta; class Magnoliopsida; order Commelinales; family Pontederiaceae; genus Pontederia; species Pontederia paniculata. The sequence continues at coordinate 42,505 of LTAE01001145.1, read as the reverse complement.
TGGAAAGGGTCTCCAGATTCTCCACCTCTGAAGATCCTCGAGAGTTTTACTTGGACAATTTAATCTTTCAAATATAGCATTGGTAAGAAGTTTTTCTTTTCTGCAAGAGCTAAGTAGTCATTTGTAGGGAGAGAACTTATTGGTATTAAACCTAGGCCTCCATTGCAATGGAAAAATAAGAACATATAAAGTATTGTAGTGAGAAATACCAAACAACAGTATTAGTAACATACACGTATGATCAAGTTTCATGAAAAATGGAAACTGTTTGCTAACATTTTTTTTTTGAGAAAGTTTGCTAACAAATTATGTGGTGAACTGCGACTACATAGAACAACAACTGCATCCATATGCAATCAGACAAGGAATAAAAGAATTGTATCATAATGAAGCAGAATATGACAAGCTGTCAGTACTAATTGGCCAAGAAAGAAAGATTCAAGTACCAGGCTTGAGATCCCGGTGAATGATCCCATGCAAATGCAGGCACTCCATAGCCCGGGCTATGTCCAATGCAAAACTGACTGCGACGCGAGGCTCCAAGCTTTGCGGCCTCATGTTCAACAAGTATTTCCGCAGAGTCCCTCCTTGCAGAAGCTCGGTGACGACCACCATGACAGGCTCTTCACAAGCCCCGATGAACTGCAATTCTTGCTATGGTCAGTGATACAAGACAATCAAACAAGAACCAAGGAAGCGAATTTTTTGAGCAGGTGAACTGAAATGAAACCTTGACGAGGTTCCTGTGCTGAACTCGCGAAAGCAGCGTCACCTCCCTCACGAACCTCGCCTTCCTCTTGGCCATGTCGTCAGGGGTATCACCTTTGTGCAGAACCTTGATTGCAACATTCTGATTCCTGTACCTGTTCGAAGCGAAACAGGAATAAGATACTGTGCCATGGATCAAACAACAAGTGCAGATTTGGATGGCGAAAGCCGAACCACTTACTTGCCCTCGTACACTTTGGCGTGAGCGCCCTCCCCAATCTTCGGCCCGACGAACAGCAACTTGGGATCAATGAGCCACTTGGGATCCAAGCGGCAGTCTTCAGCAGCAAAGAACTCGTTCCCAGACTCCATCTTCGCCCCAACTCACACAAGTACATGGAAAGGCGGCAAAACAAGTATGCGACAGGAATCTCTCTCTCTCTCTCTCTCTCTCTCTCTCTCTCTCTCTCTCTCTCTNAGACACTCACCAACCCAAAGCAAAAACAAGTCAGATCACTCCATTGCCATTGCTAGCTCTCACTTAGCTAATCTTCACAGTGGAATGTGCAGTGGGCAGAGGAAACACAAGAGGAACATCAGTGATCCAACATATGGTTTTATTTTTTCTCCTTTTTCCGAACTTCAATTTTTTTTTTGGGGATATGGATTGTGGACCTAAAAAAATAATGTGTTCTTGCAAGTACAAGGAGAAAAAAAATTGATGTTTTTGGATGTTTGCAGATGGCTCCAGAGGACGTGGTCAATCATTATGAAATTGATACAGTGAGAGTGAATTGAGCAAGGTCTCATCTTGCACTATTTGAATATATCAGATAATTTAAGAAATAAAATAAAAAAATTATGTGTGAGGCCATTGAAAGAATTAGATGTACAATTAAGTGTCATTTACTGAGTTTATTAAATAATCCATACACTCTCTACTGTTACACAACAGAGTCCTACAAGATCTAGCCAATGAAAAAACAAGGATGTGGTTGATCATAGACACATATTGAGATGTACAAATAAATTATGTACAAATTAACAAAAAGTGCCTCAGTTGATAAGTGAATTGAGTTAAGAGTTAAAGATGATAATTAATTGTTAAAGATGTCAATAAGAAATGATTAATTTAATATTTAAATTAAATATGTGTTACTAATTTTAAATATCGATGGATCCTTTTGGATAATCCAAAACCAAAATATTATGAATAGAAAAAGCTATGGTTTGGAAACCAACAAAAAGACATTGGATTTAATAATGTAGTGCCCAATACAATATCAGTGTTGTAGTACCAACAATTACAAATATAAAATTTGGACATGTATGTATGTATGATACGGAAGAGGGACAATTTTGTGGGCTATATATGTTGGGGGCAGTAGGGAAGAAAAGGTGGATTTGGTTTTGCACCCCAAGAAAACAAAAACTGATCAAGGGAGGCACATGGAGATTGTGGACCTGATTTGTGTTTATGTATTACTTGCTCCTCTTCTTTCATTTTGTGTTCCATTCCATTCCATTGCATTGCTTTGTTTTGTTTTTTTTTCATATTCTTCTCCTTTGGTTAACTCCTTAATCTCAAGATACATAGCTTTAAATGGTTCATTAACAATAAATGATTCAGATTAGGAATGCATTAACAATGTTGATAAATGTAATTGACAGTAGGGATAAGGAAGAATCTTTTTGCTTCACACATATTAGTTTATCTTCAAGTGATGAATTTTAAAATGAAACTTATATGCGATTTTGCCATGAAATCACATTCCAAATGATATGTATTGATAAACCAATTAATACTGTATGTATATTTGAACATTTTCTATATTATTATTAGGGGTACCGAGTATGCTGCAATTTTATGTTATTGTTATTGGTACTTTCGGATCACTTGTTTAACATCAGACAATATGCGTATAAAATTATAATTAAATGAAATTAATAGCGCAACATTTTTAATTATTCTGATGATATAAATCATTTAGTTCAAACTATTATGGAAAAACCTGATAATACTTTTTCTTTTATTTGATAGGATATTAAAATTAAAGTAATGTTTTTTTAAACGAGATGGACAATTAGGAATGCATCACCCACCCATCCTATACATGTTTAATTTAATTTGTTTTCGTATGTTCTTATACCCCAATATGTGCAGTTGTTATCTCCAATGTTCTGTATTTATACAATTAAACCTTACTTTAATTTGTGGCGCTCGTGAGAAGTATTTTATTCTTTCTAATTAATTAAGGAGGATTCCTTGCGACAGAAAAAAATATTGTATCCAAACAATACTAGTTGTTTAACATATTAACGAGTTGAACTTTGTAAAAAAATGTTAAACAAATGAGTTGAACTTCTGAAAAAAGATATATTGCTATTGAGAAGTTACAATATTAACAAGTTCACTTTCAAAAAAAATATCAATAATTGAAAAGTTAAGTATTTGCGTAGATTTTTAAATAAATTGATCTTGCTTTCTTTTATTTATTTTATTTTTAACAAGAATCCTTGTACAAAATTCGTGAAGGTCCGAAGGTAGATCCGTCACCCAAAAAGTATTAGCAATCGCAATACGGGCTGAGGTCGCAAAAAAATCTACCATAGATTTTGCCTGTCGGAATACATTCTTTTATTACAAAATGATTAAAATAGGAGATTGCATTCCAATTAGGAGAATATTATTTATCTATCATGGTGGTTTAACAATCTTGTTAAAGAACTCAGCCATGGGGAGAGCATCCGATTGATCAATCCAAAGGTCTTGGAGCCCTAGGCTTCTAGAGACCATACTTGATTTCACACATATACGCTTCCAACATAGTATGAAAGAGCCTTCGACATATCCCTATGAAAATAAGAGAACAACATGAGATCGTATGATGTATCATGCATCACCCAACTCCATAGGTCGAGTGTACAATCCATTTAAGTTTGGTGGTGGTGCCTCCTACCAAACCACAATGTGGGCCTTGGGGCTGCATCCCTCAAAGTAGTGGATGAGCATGTATCCCATGGTGTTAACCATGACTCATTCTAACACGAAGATCAACGAGGTTGGCTTAGAACGAAAGTGAAGATTATTTGTAATATTTCATATTCTCTAAAGATAACGAGCAGTCAAAGAATGAAGGATTGGTTTGAATTGAGAGTCCAAGTATGCCCCCTTATACATCTAGTACCATCTTTTCAAGAGTTAAAATGACAAGAAGCAATATCGAGACATTGTTGGACAAGAGTCCACATTTGGTGGCTAAACGGGCATTCAAAGAACAAGTGTGGTGATGTTTCAAGCACAAGACCACAAAATGAAGATGACTTAAATGAGTGGTCAAAAACAAATATAACATCTTTAGTTGGTTACCTAGAGTTTCTAAAGAAAATATCTAGATCAAGGGGACATAGATTTGCCACATTTCATTCTAGCGAGGTCAACGTTGATCTCCTTGAGCAATTGAAACGTCCCAAGAAGCACACCTCACCACGTAACAGAATGTCCTCTTGAAATGCTATAATGTCTATGCTACGTTGATTATGACATTGGCTATTTTGACTAGTCAATGAAAGCACATAAAATTTTAAACATAAAACTCTTTCATACGAAAGTATGAAATCATATATAATTCTCTAACATCTTTAGACATACTAAATTGTTCTCTTACAACTTGATAAGAACTAAACTAAAGAGACAATTAACTAAGGACTATAACTATGTGCAAACTTCATTCATCATAAGCACTTGCCATCACACATCACCAACCAACATATCTATGCAAATCAACTACCTACAAATCCAATAAGAGGAGGATAATTCTCTCATTAGATATGAAGCTCCAATGTGTAAGACAAAAAGATATGAAATTCATGATATCATAAAGGCATGAAATTAGTTAAACTTGAAATCATGGTCAACAATACAAATAATGCAATGTACTATACATGTTTTGATTTCAGTCAATATCGTGTTTCAATGTGTTGATTCCTTTCTTATATAATATTCTAATTCTAATATTTTTCATTCAATACTTTGTTTCAATGCAGTGTTTCTTTTTTATGCAAATATCTAATTACTATGTCATCATTGTTATTATCATTGACTTATTATATTAATGACTTTGAGATAGTGATCATCAGCTTTTAGAAGGTTCATCAATATGATAGATAATGGTGATGCACAAATCACGATAAACCCCCACAAGAGGGAGAATGATTGAGAATTCTCTTTGTTGCATAGAAGAGAAGTAGTTTGTACAACAAAGAATATTATCAAACAATGTCCCTTTATGAGCACTTAGTCGTAGTTTGTACATCATCATTGACCATTGTATTAATGAGCTTTCTAAAAGATCTTTTATGAGCACTATCTCAAAGTCACTAATGAGATAAGTCAAATCTAAAAATAATGATCACATTGTAATTAGAGTATTGCATAGCAAAGAGACAACATATTGAAATACAATATTGAATTGAAGATATTAAAATCAAGGTATTGCTTAGGAAAGAAAACAACATTGAATCAGTGTATTGAATAAAATGTACCAAAATCATAGCATCAATACTACATTGTAGTTTATTAGCCATGATTTATATTACAAATTTAACTTATTTCATTCTTTTATGATATCATAAATTTTATATTTATTAATTGTCTTATATATTGGACTTCATAGCTCATTAAAAAATTATCTCCATTATATTGGATCCTATAAGGAGTTGATCTCTAGAGGTATTTTGGCTGATGATATATGCAACAATTGGTGTTCATTTGATCCTTAGTTAGATGTCTTTTTTGTTTAGTTCTTATCGAGTTGTAATACTTTAAAATTTAAGTCCAGTCTTAGTTGTTTTGAGACAATAAAAATCTATATATGATTTTATTGTATTTATGAAAGATTTTTTATATTTTAAATTTTATGTATTTTCATTGACCAATCAAATAGTCAACTAGGGGTATTCACGAGTCAGGTTCAACCCGACCCGAACTCAAATTCGAACCGACCCGACCAACTTTGGTCGAGTCGATTTGGATCGGGTCACGACGCTTTTGGTGTGTGAATCCGATGCAATCAGACCCGTTCAAAGTTGGATTGGATCGGGTCGGGTCGTCGGGTCACTCGGCTATTTTTTTTATTTTTTTATTTATTTTTTTATTTTTTAATATTTAGTATGAATCATTATATTTATTATTCATTTTAAAAGCATAAAATAAGTTTTCTTAATATTTTATTATAATACATTTTAAATTTAACCTTTAAATTAATTTAAATTTAAGAAAATAAAAAATCGGATCATCGGATCGGGTTAAATCGGGTTGAAAATTTTCAACCCGTATCCGACCCGACCAAGGTCAGATTTGGACCCGACCCGACTAAAAACTGAACCGCCCCAATTCAGTTTGGTTCGGTTTGGGTGATCGGGTTCATCGGGTCGATCCGCCCCGGTGAACACCCCTATAGTCAACATCATATTAAAAATATAGTGTAGATGTAATAAGATTTCTAAGATGGCACATAGTGTTTTTGAGAGCATTACAAAAATAATTGGCAGACTAAAAAAATTATATATGTGGGTCAACATCCTATATTCACCAATATATTAATTAAGAAGTTCCCAAATCCACATATTATCATTGCATCTTCCCTTTATTTTATAGTAACTTTTAATATGATTTCAACAATAACTCTTAATACGACTTCAACTTGGCCCTCAATGCTTTTATGATACGATTACTATTAGTGATAAGATTGAAACCAAATGCGCAGGAAAACAACTATTCCCCTCAATGTCAAAAGTACTTATTTAGAAATTTGTACGTTTTGTCATTTAATCTCTCTCAGCCAATATACAAATGGATACTGATAAAATAAATAGAGGATCCGGCGTAAACAGTAAAAAAACAAAACAAAATAAATTATTTTCTCAACATTTAATTTTGAAATGAGATAACCGGAGCAAGTTATATATTCTTACGTAATTTATTTTCACTTTAGTTCATTTCCTACATATTTATTTGTCAATTTGTTGAATTATATGTCGCGCTTAGGAAAAATGAGTCAATTTTTTTTTTCGGTAGTGAGAAGACGTGATTGACCCCTCCTCACAAATGTTCTTGTTTTGGAAAAAAAACTTTAATTTCTATAGACGACTTTCGACTAATTGTTTATGTAATTTGGCTCCTTTTGATGAAAATTCATAAAGAAAATAACATTTTCATTTGATTCACTTCTTAAAATTTAACTTGTTTTTTTAATCAACTGGAAAAAAATTCCTTGATCAAACCTTTTAAAAATATAAATAGTGGGACGTGAGAGAACTATTTTTTCTAAAAAAATTTCTATTAAAACAAATAAATCCTAAATAGTTAATAGTTAATTTGTTTTTCAACGACGATATTTTCGGCATGGATCTTGTTTCGGAAGTTCAAGAACCAATAATATGTTTCTGTTTCTTCCTGTTTACAGTTGTTGTACTAGTGGGTTGGTGGGTGAGAGTAAAAGATGCGTAGTATATACCGAGGAGGATACTGACTTGAGTTAGGATGCGTCGGTTGTGTTGGGGCTGCCCAGGTCACTGTCTCGCAACTTTAATTGTGTGCGCACTTGGATTGATTTTTTTTCGGTGAAAATTCAATGTACAAAATTATTAGTATATAATTAATTTGATGTTCGAACGAAAGTAACAGAGTAAATTCTGTTCAAATTGATAGTTCCGATGTTCGAACTCAGAGCTACTAACTCTCGGTCTCTTAATTCGAAAACACAAACTCGCTAATCATCCGTACCAATCAATTGAATTGCACTTGAGTTGATTTAGACGAGTAGAACCCTATTTATTCAGTATTAACGACGGATTCAAAGTTGTAGAATACGTCCAATTTCAATTTTCAAAATAGTTTCTTTGAACTTCGCCTATTATTAATTATATGACTGATTCAATTAAAGGAATATATCTCTCAACTAAGTCTTTATTAAGGTTGTGATTTTTTTTATAAAAAAAATTAAATATCCTACGAATTAGATCATAATATCAAGATTAAATATAAAAAAATATAAAAAATCGAGATCTTCGTACTTTTGATTTTTATAATTTTTGCTTTAAATATAGATGATAATATTTTCTTCGATTATAAAAGAATCATATGAGTCATAAATAAAAAAAGTTTATATATTTTATTCATAAGAATTTTGAGATCTCTTAATTTGTTAAGTCAAAGAATATGCTATTGCACCATCTTTTTCCTTTGACGTTACAATTATTTAATATCTACTAAAGGGAAAGGGGATGATATCATTGGGTTGAAATTTAACTTGTATAATGATGTGTTACATAATGAAATATAAAAAGCTATTGTTATTTAACATCAACATTTACTTATGAAGTTATAATTGGAAATAATAACTTTTAGTTAAATATATTTTAAGCTTTAAAATCATTATTACGCCTTTGTTACAGTTCACAAATTGAGGCATGCAAGAAACCCGCCCGTGATAGACCTTGCTCTCGCTCTCTCTCTCTCGGTGGTCACTACTATGTTTTTCTTTTTGGCTAGTCAACGGGGACCATTTTTATGGTATTAATCATGAGAAGGTTGTCTCCAAAATTTTGAATATCATGATGACTCTAAATTTTTTATAAAGTTTTTTTTTCATATCATAATTACTAGTTAATACCAAGGACTTGGTCAGGACATGTTTTTTTCCCTTATAGACATCTCCCCGTCTTGGATACTGACTTCCTCGTGGATTTATCAATCCAATTTAAATCACCATCACTGATGCAAAACGTTCCGCATCTTGGTTTTGTTCACATATTATTTCATTCCACTATACAATACCAGTAGTCAAAACTTCACCAATATGCTAAGCTTATTTATTTTCTAAATCGTTTGTGTTTGTCAATTTCAAAAGTCTTAGTCCACAAAACGACTTTCTGATTAACAAAAAGGGTCCATGTTGATGAAATCTGTTGAAAAAAAAAATAAAGTCTGAAAAAAATAGTTCTCTCTCAACGAGAAGAAAACAGTGAAACCAATCTGATTATTGCAAAGAGATTTTATTTTCAGCTATATCAAAATAGACCAGTCCATTTTGTTTTAGTCCAGAAATCATAAATATGATCGAATAGAAAAACCAATCCTATGATACATTCTTAACACTGAAGCTAGTTTAATTGCCCTACCTCAGTAGCAGCTTGTTGGCAGATCCTCGTCATTGCTATTTTTACATCATCAGCACCAGCTAAATGCCTTGCATCTTAGTTTGAGAACGTTGGACCCGTTGAACAAGGAAAAGGGGACTATCGGCGTTTATAAATGCAAGGTTTCAACTCTGGCCACTCGATGCTATCCATCTTCAAAGTTTTCTTCTGTAATATATTGCCAGCATCACAAAGTTTTGGTAGGAAGTGTAAGCAGAATGGACAAAAAGAAGACCATAAAAAATTTGAAGAGCATGAGATAAAATGTTTTACCTTCTTATTGAAGTAGAACAGAACAAACATCTTATTTGTAAAATCCTAGCAGAAAAAAGTCACCAATTATAATTTTTACTTGAAATGTTCTCGAACGTCCAAAATGTTACATATAAGGATTCAGAACAAAAGATCCTGACCCGTGTACAACTGAACAAACCTTGGAAACTAGAGAAAATCCAAGTTGATCGACAGCTTTGCAGAATTTCTCTGGATCAGCCCCATCTGTGTTAGGATCAAACCTACTTCGCACTTCTGCTATTAGAAGCCATCCACTGTAGAACAACATTACAAATGCTTAAAAAATGAAAAAAAACAGCATTAGATAATATTTAGGTAAGTGCCGAAACCATGGCTTCAGGACTCTGTTTGCTTCCCGCAAATAGCTAGGGTAGTTGGTTCCCATCAGTGATAGACAGAAGACAGCTACATCTACTGATGAAGAATCAAGTGGCGTCTGCAAGATAATGACGTAATTACTGTGAGCCATATACAACTAAAAAAAATTACAAATGCTAGCTTAGCCACTTAAGTTAGGGATGAGAGCATCCATTTTTCCATCTTAAAAAAAGATCACGAAAGAGAGAAGCAGAAAGCTCTATGAACTAGAAATGTGAGGCATATTTTTTAAATGATAAAAAATTAAAGAGCACTAGATAGCTGCAAATGACACCTACAACCAGGATATAGCTTGCATGCATGTGAACATGCCACAGCTATAAGAACCATCTCAGTAATTTACATTGGCCATAATTCTTATCAATCTGTATGATTTATATATTGCGTGCATATGAATGAACAAAAAATATGCAATGTTTATGACATGAGTTAGTAGTAAAGCTAATGGCAAATGATGTTTCACCAAAAAAATATTAAAATGTCATCTCAATAAACATAAAAAAAATAATTTCAACACTCAAAATGAAAAAGACAAAAAAAAGCTTCAGAAAATATCTCACGAGAAAATAAGAGACCAGTGATGGAATAAGAAATTATAGAGATTAACTCTGAAGAATCCTGAACAAAGAAAATAAGTTAATAAATAGTACTTACACGAGACATATCACAAGCTATTACTAATGGATCATTTGAAACAAGATCAATTGAGAATACTTTATTCTTCACACTTTTGGCCAGGGTAGCACTACCTGAAACGTCAGATACACATTATCAGGCTTTCAAGAAAATACATTTCTAAGACAAAGGAGAACATTAAGCATTAATAAAAAAATAGAATCGTGTACTAACACAACAATCAAGAAAAGTTGATGATAATCTATTGTTCTCACCACAACCAAAATCAGCGACCTTCAAAGAAGTGTTGCGGTTCTTTAACCATCTAATGATTATGTTAACAGGCTGCTCTGGCCATCGTGACATCTGTTCCTGATATCCTGCATGGTACTAAAGAGAAACATAAATCACATGAAAAAATATCAAAAATGCATGACCATGAAAAAAATTCTTCACCTACCAAACTACTCTTAATTGGTCCAAAATTTTGATGGACATTCCACTAACTGCAGAAAACTGAATGATGAAGTAGTGTGTTTATACTTCAAAGAATAGCATTGTTTTATCAATATCACTAATGAGTGGAAACTGTGGGATTCTGTTTTTTGGTCATATTGTCCAGACTCCAGAACAAGTGAAACTGAACTGAGAACTGAGATAACTAAATCCAGAAACAGAAGTTTATTCAGGGAGGAATAACCTAAAAAAATTACAGGACCAAGATATTATTGCAGGCCAAAAATCAGACCTTGAGGCTGATTTTTGGAAAGAGCATTAAGGTAAGTAACAATCTGCTTTACTTTCCAACACATACCAAAAGTTCAGATTTACCCAGGAACGGTGCTGGATCACTTTTCTTCATCCACGTTAAAATTCACAGTCTTGGAAATTCTGTCACCTTCCTAAATCCTACTATGCCTTAAATACCAATCTTTACAAGACTGGTATTCCTAAAAATATACAGGAGGCAATGGTTGATACAATGTAAAACGAAGGACGCGAAAGAGGAAAAACAGGCACTAGAGACAAATGAGGCCAACGAACTGGTAATTCTGCCTACCTGAAAGAAGCCTGCAGGTTGCCAATATTTATTAGATGTGAAGTACAACTCTAATGGTACTATAAGACGGTACAAGTCAAGGCTTGTGGCAAAGGGATTACAGGTAATATCAAGAGGTATTTGAATCTGTTGTAAAACTAAATGTTGTTAGGGTATTTTCGTTACTAGCAGTAATTTTAGGCTTGCCATTGTGCAGTCGGATGTCAAGACTGCCTACTTGAGAGTGGCTGGAAATTCCTTCTGATGTAATAATGAGCAAATCAGAAATAAGGTACACAAACTTAAGAGATTTTAATATTGTCCGAAACAATTCCACAAGCTTGGTCTAGTAAGTTGGTTCTGAGACTAAGAAAATGAATAGTGGTAGATACTGAAAATATAAGTGACTATATGGCTATACAAATGAAAATATGATAGATATTATTAGTAGAAAAAAATGCAAGAATCTTAAACACAATTACTACTAATAATCTGTCCGTTAAAGAGGATAGATGCCCATCATAAAATAGTCAGTGTGAAGAGGACCAAACAACAATAAAAAAATTGATAAAAAACACTTTTCTAAGGTTGAAAATAAAGCAAGAACCCATTAATGTATTTATAACATGAAAGGTTAGGTACTACAAGTCTACAACTACATAACATAACTGAAAATGTAGAACGTGAACATATAAGTTGTAACTACCCATTATTCTCTTAATCAGCCCATTATCTTTTTAACTTAATAAAGTGGAACTTATTAGAACACCCCCTAAAATTTTGCCTTGTCCTCACGGCAGAGAGAAGAAAAAAAGATTAATAATTTTATGCAAATAAAATGCTGATGTCTTCAAACTTAAGAAACTACATTTTGATGTGAAGATTTTTCTTTTTTGGAGAAAACATTTTGATGTTGGAAAGGATGCTTAGACCACCATGAACTTTATTGTGATGTGTATGAAAGCTGAGTTCTCCTGGACAAACTTCGCCTCTTTGTGCTTTCATAGCTGCTGCACCTAAGGTTAAGGAATCAATAATTTGTAATTTGATTGTCAGTGCTGAAAAGTGTTGAAAATTGGATCAATGGTGGACTAGGCGGATAGATGTAGGATTTTTGGCTCCGATATCAATGACGAAAGCTGAAAATATCAATGACAATATGACTACAGAAATGAAAATAAGATAGATATTAGAAGTAATAGTGTAAGAATCTTAAACATAATAACAACTAATAAGTTGTCCGTTCGAGCGGGAAAATCTCCAAGATAAACAGTCTGAGTGGAGTGGACTGAACTCCAATTACAAATTTGATAAATAAACTTCCCAAAAGCTGAAAATAAAGCTAGAACCCATTAATGTATTATAACATGAAGGGTTAGTTGCTACAACTATATAACGTAACTAATAATGGAGAACATGAACATATAAGTTGTAACTACCCACTATTCTCTCGATCAACTAATTATTATCTTTTTAACTATTCAAGTGGTATTATCAGTCTACTTCATAAGTTTTATCTGGAGGTAGGCTTACTATGTACATTGATGAAACCTCACCAACGATCATTTAGAGAAAAAAATAACCTGAAGAAATCTCTTACTAAAGAATTTGGAAAAAAAAACATCAAAAGAATATGCAATATTATCTTGGATGGTAGTGACAAGGTCAATGAACAAAATTTCAGTGTCTTAAAAGAAGTCTCAAGCCTTGAGAAGATTTTGATGTCTGAAAGGAAACCAGCTGACACTCCAGTAGGACTGACATCACTTTTCTAGTATTGCATGAATCTCCCTTTGTAAAAAACATAAGAAAATGTGCAAGCACCCCAAAGAAATCAGTTTATAACGGACAGATCAAACATGCTATTAAGCCTTGTTCATAAACTCAACTAGCACATAAAAAAATAATATTGAATCATGAGCCTGCTCTTTGACAAAGCCAGAAAGCAAAGTACAAAATAAAAAGATTCATACTTCAACTCTGTTTTGGTAATCAAAATTAGAGAATTAAATCAGGACAAACTTTTTAGGAAGGCTGTAATACACAATTATTAAAGGTATTATCAATATCATTAGTACATTAAATGCAATTAACTGGATAACCAACAAGAAGCACATGTTCATACTTAAAATTGAAGAAGGAAAGAGAAGTAGATGGAGGAAACAAAATAGTCAAGAAAAACAGAAAGGGTGAAAGCTTTTACCACATTAAAAAGTTCCGGGTCTTTCTTAAACAAGTTGAAAGCCTCAACACCACTGGAAACAAAAGAAAACAAAACATATCAGGAAACGGATAGTAAGTTCCTTACAAGATATTAAGACTGTAACTACCCAATAGTTTATTTTATCGATAAAAAACTTTATCCACATAATCGAAGCACTCTACAAGGCCCACAAGAAATGCTGTTTGCTGCTTGTCATTTCTCTTTCAGTCTCTAATCTAAAACACAGGTAGATAATACAAGAAAGGACAAATAATTTGACCAAAAAATTTTGACAACAATATCCAATTTGCAAATCTTAGAACAAGTTAGCTGAATTTTTTAACGCAGACAACTGCCTAACACCTATGCTTGGATGTCAGCTGCAAGTCTTGTGAAACAATAATTCTTAAAGTGTTACTATAAACAATGAATATTATTATGTAGGCAAATTTTAAAAAAAAACTTGAACTTAATTTCAGTTCCTTGAAACAATGAAGAAAAACAGATTATTTTCTGGAACTCATATCATCAACTAGCTGAGTTATCCCCAAAAATGCAAGTGACATATGATACTGCTCAACAAACAACAATATCCAATGTCACTTATAAATACAAGAGTCAGCAAGTAGAATGGTCTCGAATAATCTGATATTTGTAGAAGAATATATTTACCTGCAAGTGTATAATTGTTCATTTAGCATTCTAAAATGTCCTCCACTTAACCTCATCCGCATCTGCACACAAATAAGCAAAGCTATGAATGAAGATAATATAAAAAGATATAAAATCTATCTTAATAGTTCAAAAAGAAAAGAGAAAATCCAAAATATAACTGTTTAGCTTTAGAAAATTTGCCAGGCTGAAATATTTGACTCCAGCAGAATCAAATTGCTGATGGATTATATATGCTTCACATATAAGATATTCATGAGTACAGCTGAGCATATATATAGATAGAATACATAGATATGTTTGCATTTGGAGTTGGAGATGACCGACAAGAAGGCTAGTCATCGTGCAGCTAACAAGGAAAACATTAAAAACAAAATATTTTTTCCAAGTGGACCTTTTGCTCCCAATAACAGATAAGATCGATAAACAAAAGGAGAGTTCAAAGGATAATTCCGATAACTCAAGGTTGTGATAGTCAAGTAGTGACATGAATTTGGTACATGCAAACATCTAGTATCCATCTAAAAAAAAACATTTCAGCACTATTGCATTCTGAACTCGGAACATTAGTAATAAAAAAATATTCAAGAAGCATGTTTTTCTTTGCATTTCATCTTTGTCAAGCACCAGCGCAAATACATTTAAAGGCTGTGTATAACTAAGGTGATTAATGGTACGACAAGTAAAATAATGGAGTTCTAAACCACATTATCTTTACAAAGTAAGAGATTGCAAAGATAAGAAGAAAAATGAGAAAACAGATAAAACTAGAGTAGTCACTATCTCTTCTTTACATGTGGAATCACATAGAAGCGGTCAATGATAAAAATGAGAACAAGGCAGTAAAAGACTACGGGCTTCAAGCAACTTAAATTTCATAAAATTGCACCAACATCTGCAGAAGGATCAAAGTGCTAAAATAGGCGTACGTATTAGAACCAAAAATCACCGACCATCACCTACTACCCAAATAAAACCAGGCAAAAGCTACACTCAAAGAAGCACGACGAATAAGATGTTCCACAATTTGGCATTGTCTGACGACACTGCAGAAGCAATTCGTCGAACAGCATATGGGCACATACTTTGTCTAAAAAGCTGGACTTCTGCTTCGGCTGCTTAATCTTTTTGGACGCGGAACCGCCATTACCACCATCAAAAGAACCAGAAGAAAAAGAAGCAAGATTGTTGGTAACCAGAGGCTTTCTCCGTTTAGGGTTAGAAGGCTCGTCTTCCTCCACCTCTTCCTGCCGCTGCTGACTTGAGAATTCTTCTGCGGCGAGGGTTTGCGTCTGCTGCCTCTTGTTCCGTTTCCTGCTCTTCCTCTTCCGGCTTTTGTTATGTTTGGCGGCGTCCGGCGACGGAGACTTCATCGTGTGCAGGATGCGGCGGCGCGTATTCTGGTGGAAGACGGTTTGTTCACAAAGTCGGACACTAACCGAGGTTTTCACGTAGGTTAGATCCGATCCGCACGATCTAAATTCGACGGATGGCTGATAGGTTCTCTTTCATTTTTTTTTTCCTTCTCTAGAAGAAAACAAAAATAATTATTACAAAAGAGATGATTTTTTAAAGTTTAAATAATTCGATTTTTTCCAGGTGGTCTTTAAAGTTAAAAAAAATCCATTTTTTTAACTAATCTGTTGAGACCTTTTTTTATTAATTTTTGTTCATAATAACATTAAATAATAAAATTATTTATTTAGCTATACCATATCCACGTTTAGCAATTTTGCCCTTTAATTACATGGGTCCTTAACTGATTTCTGAATATTGTTTTTTTTTTAATATTATGAAACAATCTATTAATTTCTATAGATTATGCTGCCACAGTAATTTTATTTATTATTTTAATGTTTATCTGATAACATTTTCATGTTCATGCACTTTAAAAACTAAATCTAAAAAAACTCGATTAATTATCTTATTATTTTTCTTTAAATAATTCTTTTTCAATACAGGCAAAATCATCATTGAATATGGGTTTTCTCGGTAAAGTTAGTTAATTACAAATATTTTAAACGACTAGATGGACAATTTCAGTCTCATCGCATATCTAAGCCCAATGATTAACTATTATTGTTTCACTATCTTTTTCCTGTGTAAAAAATATTAAATACATTAAATGAAAAAATTAATAATAAGAGTAAAATAAAAAAAGTTTCAAATGTATACGAGATATGCAAATCACTGGATCACAAAACACCCAAATCTTATGCTCCTATCCTTTTTAGTACAAATCAGAATATATTTAAACCTAGATTTTTTAAATATGAATATTTTTTGTTTGAGTATCATGAATCAAGGTCTATTTTCCAGCAAGAATGGATAGCTAGAGACTCTCGTAACCCCATCTCCGATTCCCTAAAGAACATCAAGGAAAAAACATTAGTTTGGAATAAGAAAGGACTAGGAAAGCTGGAAAATAGAGCCAAAAGGACTAAACAAGACATCCAAATTTTTGAAATTAAAGATGAGCAACATGATTTATCTGATGTAGAACTTGGGAAGCTTAGATCTCTATATAACTAACATGATGCATATCTAAGACAAATAAATATTAAATGGTGGAGTAAATTTAGAATTAATTGATTCAAAGAGGGGGATAAAAACACCAAATTCTATCACCTTAGCACTATAATTAGACAAAGTAGAAATAAAATTTCAGTAATTGAGGATAATACATGTAACATTCTGACCACTGATACAGCCATCAAAGATCACTTTGTAAAACATTATAGATCCCTTTGAGAACCAGAGACACATCCTCCTATTCCCATATCCTCGTGGTCTTCCTTACGCATTCTAAATCCCTCATGGGCTACCAAGCTCACTGCCCTAGTTACAGAACATGAAATTAGAGAATGTATATGGCACATGCCCTCTGATAAGGCCTCTGGCCTTGATGGTTTTTCTATTGAATTTTAAAGAAATTACTGGGACATAGTTGGCATAGATGTTACTAAGTAAATCCTACTTTTCTTCCAAACTGGTACCCTGCCTCCTGGTTGCTCTAATACTGCATTAATATTTATACCAAAAAAAGCTAATCCAAGAGTGGTAAATGACTATAGACATATTGCTTTATGTAATGTTATATACAGGGTTATTGTTAAAAATTTAGCTAATAGATTGAAAATTGTACTTCCTGAATTAGTAGACCAATCTCAATCAGCTTTTGTAGCCAAAAGATAAATTCAAGATAACATTTATTTAGTCCAAAAAATCGTGCACTCAATGAGTAAAGGTAGAAAGAAATACTTGTTGTTAAAAGCAAATATGGATAAGGCTTTTGATAAGGTTTCTTGGGATGTCGTGATTAATGTTCTTACTCTTATGAAATTTCCTCCACAATTTATTACTTGGATTAAAATCTGTATAGAATCTCTTGTATTCACTTGTTCTATTAATGGCACAAACTCTTGCTGCTTTAGAAACCACAAAGGTATTCGCTAGGGGGATCCTCTCTCCCCATATTTGTTTATTTTGGTCTCTCAAGTGTTCTCTTCTCTACTAAACCTAGAAGTAAGTTGTATCCAGCCATTTACTTTTGAGTTTTTTACAATCAGCCACTTATTATATGCTGATGACTTACTTATTTGCATGGCTGCCACAAAAAGAAACTGCAAGAGGTTACATGATATATTCCAGCTGTACAAATCTCTCACTAATCAGAACATAAACTTAAACAAATTTGCCATATACCGGCCACCAAAGTTTAATACTAGAAGGAAGAACATAATTAAGAACAACCTTCAAATTCAAATTGGCTCCTTCCCTTTTATGTATCTGGGTGTTCCCATTACTTACAAGTACCTCACCAAAAACAATTTAAAACATATCACTGAAAAAATGAATGGAAAACTTGCTGGTTGGAAGATGAAATCATTAAACCAGGCAGGCAAAACAACATTAATCAAAAGTACATTAAACACCCTCCCTAATTATTCTCTGAGCTCTATTTATATTTCTCTTGGATTTATAGAATCACTAGAGAAAATATCAAGAGGCTTTATTTGGTCATCTGATGGTATCAAACAGGGTGCACATCTAATTAACTGGCAAGTGCTGCAGATACCTCAATCACACGGAGGCCTTGGAATTAAACAATTAAGTCTTGTTCGTATTGCTTTACTTGCTAAGCGTGTTCTGGCCATCTTAAATAATGATAATGTGCCATCTGTGAATTTTGTGGTGCGTAAGTATGGTTCTCCCCATCCCTGGTTCATGCCTTTAAAAGATTTATATTGCAAATTTGCATGGTGTTGGAGGCTTCTTCTGCAGGTTCTGGAAAGCATTAAACTGGGTTTAAGGAAACCCATTGGTAATGATAATAGTACTCATGTAACTAATGACCCTTGGTTATTCAATATACCCTTATGCTTCATGCCTACCTTTATTAATGTCAATGCACCTCTCTGATATATATCAGTCTGTGACCTGATTTTAAATTCTGATTGGAATCTAAGTCTCTTGTATGACTATTTTGCTCCTTCGCTGGCACTAAAGATATCCTCTATTATCTTACCTGCTCGGCCCTATGATGATATGTGGATATGAGCTCCTGATACTTTTGGTATTCCCACCGCTAAATCTGTCTATAACTTTATTAGTAGGCCCCCTGACTTGCCTCTTTATGCAGGATGGCCTGGCTGGAAAGTGATATGGAAGATCCAAATTCCTCCTAGGATACAAAACTTGCTATGGAAACTAGCTCATAACAAACTCCCTACTAAAAATATGCTATTAAGATTTGATGCAACTATAAACCCAAATTGTACCTTGTGTGGGATGGATATTGAGACTAACAAACACCTATTTTTTTGTTGCCCCATCTCCTCCCAACTTTGGAGTATTTTTCAATTAAAGACTGGTTTCCTTTTCTCACATAGCCAAACCTGGGAAGAGGGGGATTGGGTGTTAGAGGGGGATAACTGTGCAGAGCCTGATCGTTCTAAACTCTTGACCATTTTTGCACTAAGCCTTTGGGGTATTTGGAGGATGAGGAATGATGCATATTTTAATTCCAACCAGGCAACCACTAAAGTGGTATGGGAAAGGGTTTTGACTAGCTATAATGAGTTAGAAAACACCCACATTACTGAGGGCCATATCCCCAAGGACCCTTTACAGGTCCGCTGGGAGCCGCCACCTCATCCCTGGTTCAAGTTGAACTCGGATGGATCCTTCATCGGAGCCAATGAGGTGGGGGGAGCAGGTTATCTTCTAAGATCTGCTGACTCTAACTTTGTTTGTGCAGGCGCTCACAGAAGAGCTTTCACATCAGCCTTAGAAAGCGAAGCTTGGAGCTTGCGACAGGGCATTTGGATGTGTCAAGCGCGTGGCATTCAGAAACTGTTGGTTGAATCGGATTCATTACAGTTGACTCTCCTGGTGAACAAAAAATCTACCTGTCCATGGAGGCTGAGAAGTATACTTGAAGACATTTGGGACCTTAAGCTCATTTTTGAAAATCTTGAATGTTTACATATTTATCGTGAAGCTAATAGAGCCGCTGATCTTTTGGCAACAATAGGTAGAACATTGCAAGGTGATTTATTTTGGGAGGAAGGTCCTCCTCCAACTATTCTTGGCATTTTGTATTCTGATAATTTACCTTAATTGATTAAGTCCTTTCTTTTTTTAAAAAAAAATTGTGTCATCGATATACTCACAAAATTAACTTAGGAAGAAAATTCTTAATTAACAAATATAAGTCCAGTATGCATATTATGACCAAATCATCATATGATTAGCACTATAATAAGCTGATATGATTGTTCACAAGTCTCCGATCAATCGGACTGTGTTCCTTAATTTTGTTCTTCTTCTCAAGCTCAAGACATCGAAAGCAGCGATGCCCCAAATCTATCTTTGGCCTCCTTGTCGAAGGCATCATCACCCAGATACATGTTGAAGTAGGCTCTGGACAGCAACTCACTCGCCACACTGCTCAGCAACTCACCCTTCACTGCAACAACGTCCAGAAGTTGCATTACACTTCGAGTATACAAACGTCAATAAGTATGAATGAACAGTCTAACAGGTTATGTTTTCTCCATTGATGTCCATGCCTCTGCTCTGGAGAACATATCCAGGAAGCCTGGTTATCTCTATGGTTGATCCTGGAGGCAGCTTCATGCTGTCTTTTGCAGCTCCCAGGACCCTGTGAATTCATGGGGGCAAAGCAAACTATTGATCGATTTCAATGCATAAAACTGTAATGAATCCAAAGCTTGCAGACTTTGCAGTATCATTTTTTTATATGAAAGACAGGTATGATGTTACTTGTTTGTGAGCTCGTCATTCTTCTGACCACCAGTTATCTGCTTGAGCGACGCCCCCAGGCCCTCGTCAAAGTTATTCCTGAGAGTGCCCATGCTGAGACCTCCGAACACTATGACCAGTCTCACCGCCATGCTGATGTCGCTGTTAATCACTGCTTGGTAGAGCTCCTTCGTAGGCTTCTCAGGTGGCTCGGCGAAGTTGGCCTTGAGGAGTTCTCTTATCCTGCCAGTGTCAACGTAGATCCCTGGATGCGTGTTCATGCAGAAGTCAGCGATGTTGAGATTATAAACTCAGAGAACAATCGTACAAATACCTACCGAATGCATAAATGTTTAGGCCAATCGCCACAATTTTCTTCCTCCTCAATCCTACTGCGTTCAGCTGCTTCCCATCCTCCAGCTTGGAAGGAAATGCCACTGGTTCTTGGCTCCAGTTCCATCTTCACATCCTCTGAGGACTCTTCATCCATCACAGTCTTCCCTGGTTCCATTGAGGTGTCCTGCAGCTTAGCACTGGGTTCCTCCGCTTCCCTCTTGAACTCCTGCCACAGTCTTCTCTCCAAGCCTTCATTTTATCTTCATCCTCCCCTTCCTTTGCCACTGCCTCTGCTCTGAAATGGGAAAACTTGCAGTAGTTTATGAGGCTAAGAAATGGCTCAGAAGATGGTGGAAATTAGGTATCACGTAGCTCAACAAGATGTGGTTTGAGGTCAATGTGGTAGGCATTGAAAGGGCAGAGGCAGACCAAATTGTTTGAGTATTTAGTTATATCAGACCTTCAATTTAACCTCTCCACCAAAGTTATTGACCCAATATTGAATGCTTGTATAAATGGTGTTAATTTAGATGTAGTACTAAATATCTTCAAAGATTAAGCCGTTAAGAAGAGCCATTATTTTGTATGATTGTATCAGTAGAAAGAGTTCATATTGGATCAGTTGGTAACTAATCATGTGACAAGAATTTGACCAGGGGCCCAAATAGAATGAGCAGCACAGGAAATTAAACAAGGATACACAAGTGGCATCCAAATTTCGGTTGTGCCCAACGCCTGTATTTCTCAGGCACACAACACAAATGAGAATGAGAGAGTTGAGCATCACATAGGTGCAAAGTGATTTCAGCCATAGCCTGATTAAAAAAAGTGCTCAACATGTATTTGTATTCTTGTTTAGTACGTGTACCGTATAGTTAAAATTCTCTCTACAGCCTATGTTGTGCAACACCTTCATTTTCGTCGTATGATAAAACCAATTTATTTTTCAGTTCAAAAATCTTTGAGCCTTGATTTGCGATAATCGAACCGAACAACTGGTCGAATGCAACTATAAAATGAAACCCAGGAACAAAAGCTATAGTTGCTTGTTCGAGTTAAGAACAAAAGCTAAGGGGTTCTCCATAAACCTAAACAAACTGTTTGAGTATCAATAGTAGTTGGGGAACATAGTTTTCATCCAGAAAATAAGGATTCAAGTTCCTGGAAGATATCTGAAGATTTTATTTTCAGTGTTTCACATAACTAACAATAACAGCTACGTGCCCAAATAATAGTTGTTAAACATGAAAATGACCTATTCAATCCTGTTGGAACACGAGGTAGCATAGAAATCCTTACAAGTCTGCAAAATAACTACTTGTTTAGAAGAACTAAATGAGCTTTTCAGATTTCTCTGATGAAATTTGTTGAAAATTTCATTATTTTATAAGTCAATGGATCATTATAAAGCAATTGCATACAAAAACTTCAGCCATCTGCGACCATAAATTTTTATACTGCATAGTAGAAATTCTGAGAAGCAAAAGTAAGTTTGAATGACCACGATTCAAACGTCTAGTGATAAATATGAATGGTACTGCAGGTATCCGGGTGGAGTTCTATCAAGATACACCCAAACATAAGAAAACCAGATGCAAAGTATGTATCAAGAACACCATTGTTCAGTTCAACAAAAGAATAGAAAAGGAAGCACCATATTTTCTCAAGTCACGTCCATTTGTCCAATTTAACCCTTGATGAAACTGCTTGGTATCTTACGTGTTTGTCAAATTTGACTCCAAGCAAAATAATATTCAATTAATTTTGCATCTTTAAGCAAATAATACATTGTGTCAACATTGTTGAAGACATAAAATGCACAAAAGTTTGATTGAAAAAATAACCACAGAAAGGAATTGATCATTTGCTTTAAGCACTTATTCTTCTAAAGAATAATCTAATGGATATATTAGGATGCTTTGTAAGAATTGAACATTTTTGCACAATTACATTCATGGAGAGGTCTTATATTTTCTGGAGTAGGACAAATTTTTCTATTGAGAAAAGTTTCTCCAGTAGGATAATCTATGATGTTGAAAAAATTAGGCAAAAACATGTTCGAGCATAATTACCAAACTACTTATCACTGACAGAGCTTGGACCTGATGGATTTCTAGTTGCAGGATTACAATGAGGAGCAACCAACAAAGATCGCACATTGATTGTCAACAACACCAAGCGGCTGATAGAAATATGTGATAATATCATATGATGTTATTTTTATCCTTAAAACAATTTCAGCATTTTTTTTAATTCACTGGTCAGACAAAGACATATCTACGAGTCAACAAACAATTGGGTAATGAATTCTTTGTTCTGCTGCAAAAGGATTTTCAGTACATTATGATATGAAAGAAAAATGACACCAGCTCCAAATAGTGAAAGTACCTTTTCATTGAAGAAACAGGAGAATCTATTGCTACTATGTGGAAGCTTGTAACCGACAGATAACTTGTAGTTCAAGGTTGAACTTTCACCTAAGAACAAGAATTCCACTGAAAAGCATAACACCTTGTTCGTCAAAGGGAAGTAGAAATATGTAAACAGATTTCCTGAGGCTCCTCTGGCTATGTGATTGATTATTAAAATGATATAACTTTCCAAGTATTCCATAAGCTTAAGTAAACTGACAGTGCCGCGCGCGCGCGCGTGTGTGTGTGTGAGAGAGAGAGAGAGAGAGAGAGAGAGAGAGAGAGAGAGAG